>VZUI01045461.1:0-79469 GCA_013401135.1 Cettia cetti | reverse complement strand
GGGGGGCTCGGTGCTGCGAGTCGCCGGCTCCAAAATGTGGATGGGCTGTGTTTTGGACGGAGCCGGGTATTAAAATCAGATTAAGGCTCCTTGGCAGCTCCGGCGGGATCACGAGAGCGAGCCGTGCTGGCTATAGGGCTCGCATGCTTTTCCATTTTGGGGGCTGCAAGAGAGGCGCTATACAATAAACCGGGCAGGAGCCGGAGCCGGGGCTGAGCCCGAGCATTTCGCAGTCGGCTTGATGAGGCTGCTGCAAGTGGGAAGAGTTTTCTCTAGTTATGTATCATCCCCCCCGACCCTTCACTTTCATAACCACGGATTACAAAATAGCTCTGATTGTGAAGCGAGCACATTCATCCCAACCCTTGCTCTCTCCCCGGTTCAGCCCCGCGATTGCAAACAGCGGGAGCGCGTGTCTTTGTGGGGAACGGAACCGGGGCTAATCCCGCCGCCGTTTGGGTTCAAAACAAACAAGGGCTCGAGAGCTGGTAAATCAGATTTGCCCGCGGTGCGTGTGCCAGACAGAACCAGGCAGGGCTTGCCACCAGCCAGATTGATGTAGTCCCGGCACCTCTGCTCGCATGCAGCAGCGCCAGAGCGCTCCGGCTTGGCACGGGAGCGGGGCAGAGCAGGAGGGGAGGCAGCCTGGCTTCTTAACCAAGAGCTGCTGACAGGTTGATTACAGCAGAAGGGTCAGGAAAGGTGATAAGTGGGCCGAGATTTTGTAAGCAGTTTGTGGGTTTTTTCCATTTTGTTATTGCTGAGGGGTTGCCGTCGGCTGGTCGTGTGGGACGCCGTCCCTCGGAGGGGGCTGCCTGTGTGGGATGCCATCCCCTGGAAGTACGGCAGGAAGGCTGCAGCTCCCTCCTGCCCCATTGCTCCCTGAGCAGGTGAAAGTTCCTGGCTCCGCTTCCCTGTGATAACCCTCCTGTTCTCTGTGTGTTAACCATGACATGAAAAAAGCCTTTAGGCTGCAGCACGTGCCCGGAGCCTTGTTTCTCTTTTTCTTTGCTTTTTGGACAGTGTTTGATGTGCCAATTTAAGAATCTTCTTCCAAAAAGGGACTGCTAAGGGGGGGGGGGGGGGGGGGGGGGGGGGGGGGGTGTGTGTGGAAAAAGAATCCTACAAATTGTCATCCTTCTCTGGTGCAAGCCCACCATGTTGTGAACATTCCCTGGAAAATTTGGAACTGTGAAATGGCCTGTGCTGAAATGAGACCGTGTTGATGAAACGTAGTTGGCTGTGTCCCGTTTTCTCTCCCTGTCCCCGGCGTGCTCTCTGCTGGAGGGAGCAGCACAGGTAGCGCTGGTTCGAAGTCTGCAGGTGTGGGAGGAGAGGAGCAGCGAGGGCACCGTTGCAGCTCGCTGCAGCTCCTGTGCAGCCCCTCCGTGCTCTCCCATCCGGCGCCTGCTTTCGATAATTCCATTTCCTCTTCTGTCCCCACACACGCTGAGGGGCTCAGGGCTGGGATGGGAAGAGAAGAGAAGAAGGAAAAAGGAAGAAAAAGCAGGGCCCCCCCAGCTCCGATTTGCATGCGTTTGCTTAAGAACCGCCTGAAGTTGTAAGCATGTGTTGTGCCTGTACCTTAACCTCTGATGAAACTGGGGGAAGGCTCCAGCCCTGGCTCTGTCACATGCTGCCTTCTAACTGGGAGCGGGAGGCGGGCCGGGCTGCCGCTGACGTCTCTCCCCATTACTACTGTACGAGCCTCTGCTTACAACTGGGTTACTGCCTCCTCCCTGGAGCCCCAAAGCTGCTTCCCCCAGGACCCCGGTGCTCCAGCACGAGAGCACAGCATCCTGAGAGGCTGAGGTGTCAGGAGGCCACGGGATGATGAATAGTAGCCGTTTCCTTCGTGGAAATCTTGAGGAACTGGGACTCTCCTGCTCTCTCGCCCATGCTCCTCCCCAGTCCTCGCTTTTGCAGTAGGTTTTTGAGAAAGGCACAGTTGCTGCAGGTGCAGGGCGATCCTTTCCTCTCCAGGGGAGGGACCCTGAGCTCAGGGAGATGCATGGGGAAGGTTTGGCAGGGGTATCTGCATCAGTCCCTTATTCCTAAGGGTTTGTGCTGAGGGTGCCTGCTAACCTCTATTTACATATCGAGGACAGCGATGATTCACATGGTACCTGCATTGCTACAGAAAGAAAATCAGGGTTTTTCACTTGATATCTGCCTTTCTCCTGCCAACTCCTTTTTTCTTTTTTTTTTCTTTTTTTTCTTTTTTTTTTTTTTTTGCAACAAAAAAGAAAAAAGTGATCTTGTTCTGCTGAGCCTCAAAATGTGTCATTTCTGGGCCTGCTTAATCCATTTTGTGCAACTCTGCTGCTCAGAGGTATGAAGCTGGTTGTAGCTGGTTCATCTGCTGGCACCAGGCACTGGGAAGTGCCAGCCAGGCAGCTCTGCTGAGAGCACCACGGAGCAGCTCTCAGCATCCCTGAGAGGGGCTGGAGCACTGTGCCTCTTATGGCTTCAATTCGTTTCAAAACCCCAAACAAAGTGCAGCAGCAGGGGGGGGAAAAAAAAAAAACCAAACCAAAAAACCTGGCTGCTTCTCTGTGGGGTGTTTAAAGATTGCATGAACTGAAATACAATATTCCCTCTTTAACTTCCCAGCCTCCTGCTAACAGCTTCCTCCATCGATGAGTGCAGGAGGCACAGCGAGCCTGTGCTGGGTTGGCATTTCTCGTGATGAAGTGGGGATGCATCCCTAATTTCTCATGGTGCTCACTGAGCTGACTGAAATCCTGCTTTTTCTGTGGCTCTTCTCTCGAAGATTTGGGGTGGGTTTGGATGACAGACAGCCCGAGGCCGGTGCAAAATGCATCCTCAGCTGCATTGCTGCAGCATGGGTCGAAGGGCTGCTGCAGTGCCAGGGCTGGAGAAGGCTGAAGTTTTCTGGGAAGCAAGGTGGCTGTGTCCTGGTGGCTGTCACCGTGCTGGAGCAGGGATTGGAGGCTGCTGGGGGTGCTGGTGGCTGTCCCCACCACAGCAGAGGCTGCGGAGGCTGGCGAGCACAGCAGGGTCTGAGCTGAGCCAGCAGAGAGAGCAGCTGGCAGCAGCTGGAGGGAGAGGAGGGCTGGGAGCTGCCCCTCAGAGCCTCCCCACACACCTGCCCGCCTTCCCCCCGAATTCTGACCGGTGTTCCCCACCCTGGCAGTGCCCCAGGGGTGCCCCACGCCGGGGGTTTCCCCACAGCTGCCTGCCTGCACATCCCTGCCCCGCTCGGATGCCGTAATGGAAAGGCACCTCTCCAACAGGTGAATAATTAAGGGCTCAACGAGGGCCTCCAGCAAAGGGAGCTTTGTGAGGGAGAGGGATCTCTCTCACATTAACCTTTCCAATGTCAAAAGCCTTTTTGTAGGGAGGAACTCCACTTACACGAGCTCTTTGGCACGGATGGTTGTCTAATTAAAAATGCTCTGGGAATGTCCCTTCCAACGCCAAACTGCTGTTTTTGGGGAATGGGTCCCGTGTCCCTGGTGCAGGGCTGGGGACAGGGATGCCACAGGCTGGCTCCTGGCAGATGGTTTGTTGTGGTGCCAAGGGCAGGAGCCCACCAGGCTCTGAGATCCCCTTTGGTGGGGCCGGGGGCTGTGGCAGAATTTGGGAGCTGCAGTGCTGCAGTGACACAACAAGGAGAGTGGATGCAACTGAAGAGTGGGGTTAGAGCAGATGTTAGGAAGAAATTCTTCCCTGTGAGGGTGGGGAGACCCTGGCCCAGAGCAGCTGTGGCTGCCCCTGGATCCCTGGCAGTGCCCAAGGCCAGGTTGGACATTGGGGCTGGGAGCAGCCTGGGACAGTGGCAGATGTCCCTGCCCGTGGCAGGGGGTGGAATAGATGAGCTTCCAAATCTCTTCCAACCCAAACAATTCTATGATGCCATGAAGGACATGATTCCCCCTGGCCAGCATGTGCCAGCACCACGGAGGCTCGGGGACATCACTGGGCTGGGGCACAGGCACTGGGCAGGGCCACCCTGTGCCGCTGCTGCCGAGTGCCACCACCGAAGCCACCACTTGTGCGTGCCTTGGGGGGGCACAGTGCCACCAGGGCGAGTGGCACCGTCCCTGTGTGCCGTGCAGCCCTGGCCGTGCCGGGGAAGGGAAGAGCCGTCCCCGGAGAGCGGCTGCGGCGGCCCGGCCGTGTGGCCCTCGCTGCCCGCCGCGGCGGAGCCGGGGACGCCAGGCGCTGGCAGGGCCTCGGCCGCAGACACGTTTGCCGGAGGAATCGGCCTCAGGCTCCCGCAGCTGAGCCCTGCTCCATGGCAACCCGGCGCGGGCTTATATTTCTCGTGACTGCTTGGCAGCCTGAAGTGATTTAGCAGGGGGGGAACTCTGCGCGCTCCGGAGCCGCCGCCGGCGCGGCCGTGCCGGGGTGACCGCCACGCTCCCGGCCCTGAGGGGCTCCACTCCCCGGGCAGCCCCTTCCCAGGGGAGAGGGCAGGATCCCGGCACCTCCTGCTGCCTGCACAGGGATGTTCTGAGCTGCCCGTGCTTGTAGCAGGGAGCCAGGGACTAAAGGTTGAAGTTAATGGGGCGGGTGGTCAGGTGAGGTGGTGACCTACTTCCAGGGGCACCGGCACTGTAGGCACCGGCTGATGGTCCAGCCAATGTGTTTCCCTTCCCTTATCGCTCGGCCATTCTGCTTTTCAGCACTTTTCCTGAACTCTGGCTCACAAATTATTATTTATCTATTTATGGCGTGGGGTGTTTTTTTCCCCTTTTTCTTTCAATAATGGGAGTTTCCAAGAAACGCTGAAGGACTTTGCACAGATCTGGCTGTGCTCAGGGTCTCGTCAGCCCTGTCCTTATCCAGCCCCGTCTCACTGCACTTCCCCACGTGGAGGCAACAGCCAAGGCCGAGCTGCTGCCTTAAACCGGTTCACTTCTGAATTAACACAGGGGAAAAGTAAAAGCTGGAAATCGCCTTTGGCCCTGGGAGATCTGGAAACCCCCGGGGAGGGGTTCTTGTGTGGCAAGTGTGGTATCTGCTGGTGGGGGATGTGGAGAGGCGGTGGCAGCCCTGGGGACACGGCCCCATCCAGTAGCCAGAGTAACCTTTGATCTCTGCGGGCTCTGGGGATGTGGGGCTTAGGGAAAATACTTCCCTTATCTCACATCCCACTGTCCCGAGGCAAAGCCGGCAGGCACTGGGAGCTGGGTGGGTGCCCCAGCACCAGGAGCTTCCTTGGGGGAGCATGATGATGCTGAAGGATGCCAGAAGCTTTTTACCTCTGTGTCCCCTCTGTCCCTATGCCCACCCAGCAGCTGGCAAGAGGAGCCTGACGATGAGGACCAAGGCTGGAGAGACCATCGAGGGCTGATGTGACACTTCTCCCCTCCCCTGGGATGAGCAGTACATGCTTTATATGGATGTTTTTGTGCTGAGGTGGTGCCTCAAGCTCTTGCAGGGGCTACAGTTGCAGGGCAGCAGCATATCTTTACTGAGATGCATTTTCTGAATTCTTCCTGTGCGCCCTGCGGCCGCAGCCCCTCTGCTGAGCCAGCGCATGGCCAGGCCCCTGGGTTCCTGTTTCATTTTGCTGTTAGTTTGACTCAGAGAGCAGAAGCTCAGCACTGCTGTCACTTCTGCTCCCCCCCTTTGTCTGGGCAGGCTGCAGGACCCGGTTTGTCCCTGGCAGACGGGGAAGCGGTGTGGGAAGTGTCATCCTTTCTCCCCCGCTGCCAAAAGCTGCCTTCCCCACCTATTCCCCGAGGAACCCTCATTTCCTAATTTTCATGGACGTCAAGAGCAAGGAAATCCTGTGGCGAGGGCCGAGCGTCCTGAGCGGGGCTGGGGCAGGCGGCGGGGCCGTGGGGATGGGAGGAAGCCCAGCTGCCTCTCCTCATGTTTGTTCTCCTCCCTCCCGCGCCCTGGAAGGGGGGATGCGGCTTTCACAAGTGACAGCTGGGGACCTGGCTGTCCTGCCACGGAGGTGACCCAGGGCTGGAGCAGCCCCAGCTGTCCCTGGGGGTGCAGGGGAGCTGCCGAGCAGGGTTTTTGCTCAGCCTTTCTTGCATTTTTTTTAGCCCAGTTCCTAGGTAGGAGGGAGTCGCGTTGTTATGTTTTTTCATGAAGAAAGTGCATCTGTAGCTGCAGGGTGTCCAGGAGACTGCCAGGACCCCTTGCATGCACGCAGGGCTGGCAGGGCTGGGCTGCAGCTGGGCTGGGTTGGAGCTGAGACCAGCCCTGGTCACACCGGGGCCATGGCTCTGCATGTGCTGGGGTGACAGCAAGGAGCTGCAGGTGACAAACGTGGCACTCACGGCTCTCCTGGAAGGGTGAGGCAGGGCCAGGCTCTCCTGGAAGGGTGAGGCAGGGCCAGGCTCTGCTCCTTCCCCTGCAGAGGCCAGACCCGGTGCCAGCATGGTGTGGTGACACTGTTGGGCACAGAGCTGGTGGCCATGGCCCTTTGCTCCACAGGTGATGCCCAGACCGAGCCCACACTCCTGGGCTGGCAGCAGGGTGAGATCCCCTGCCCCTGTGTGGGATGAGGCTTGCAGATCCCCTGCCCCTGTGTGGGATGGGGGCTTGCAGATCCCCCTGCCCATGTGTGGGATGGGGCTTGCAGATCCCCCTGCCCCTGTGTGGGATGGGGCTTGCAGATCCCCTGCCCCTGTGTGGGATGGGGCTTGCAGATCCCCCTGCCCCTGTGTGGGATGGGGGCTTGCAGATCCCCTGCCCCTGTGTGGGATGGGGCTTGCAGGCAGAGCTGGCCAGGGGCTGCACCTTGGTTCATGCCAGGTGAGCTGCCAGCACCCCTCCTGCCCTCCCAGGGTGCTCACCGGGCACCAGCATGGCGGGGCTGAACTTTGTCCACCTTTAGTCCTCTGTCCTGATTTCTTGGCGCTTTCCCTGCCTCGGTGCAAATGTTTGCAACTTCCACGGGCCTCGGCTTCCAGCTAATTAAACTGTGCATTCCTGTTGGCTCCCTGCAAACCGAGCTGCTTCCCTTTGCCCCCGGGCTCAGGGACCTGCGGCTCTGCCCGTGCCAGGTGTGTGTGGCTCAGGGCCACCTTCCCACTTCTTAATGACAGGAGGATCTTCAAACCTGCCCTCCAACAGCATCAACCCCAGAGCTCTGCAGAGCTGAAGATTTAAACCACCAGCATCGTTTCTCCTTTCGAGCACACAGTCACGACCAAACCGTGCCGATAATGAAAAAAAAAAAAAATCGTAATTTTTTTTCTTAAAAAGGAAGTTTCTGTTTCTGTGTGGGCCCCACAGGGAGGCTGGCGCATGCGGGTTTCGAGTGCTAGAACCCATTTCCCAGGTAACAGAACTCAAGCCTGTGAGAACTGTGTGGTTTTCTCAGGCTGAAAGGTTGGATGGTATTCGAGCTGCTTTTTTTTCCCCCCTTGTTGCCGTGTCCTTTTAAGAAGGAATAAGTGTGTCTATTTATATATATATTTTGAAAATGAAAGCACGTGGCCCGTGTCCCCAGAAACCCTCACGGTAGATGTTGTCACCCAGCTCTGGGGGGGACACTGCTGTGTTGGTGACCACCCCCCAGCCCACCCCACCCCAGCAGCTGAACTGGGGAGCAGCCCCTGCAGATTGGGGTGTGCAGGGCACTCTCTTGGGAATTCTCCTTGGGACCAGAGGCTTGGGGATGTGGGAGTGGATGCAGCAGGAAGGAAGTTGGTAGCTGAGAGGGGAGGGATGTCACGGAGGGAACAGCATGGATGGAGCAGCTGGAGCTGCTGCCTTGGTTTACTCCTGGTGACTCCTCCTGCCATGCTGTGAGTGGTGCTGCCTGGCCTGCCTGCAGTGCTGGCTTCTCCATTCCTCTGCCAGGCCATCTGAGATGCAGTGGTTTCCCTGGGGAGAACTGAGAACTGCCTGCCCTCGCTGCCTCCTCTCAGTGTCCACCTCAGTGTCCACCAGTGCCTGCTGCCCATCTGCCCAGAGGAGCTGGGAACCCATCTGCACATCCAGCTGAGTTGAAAATACATGAAAGGCAGATTATCAGGGCTAGACTGGCCTCATCTCTGCTCGCTTATGGCAGTGCAAGGACCTGGAAATACAGCTTTCAAGTTTCTCTCTGTATTTATGTAACCCAAACGAACTCTTTTTTGGAAAGAGCCACTCTGTCTCATTTAGATACCTAAATATAGCAGCTGCTCTGGAGGGAGGATTAGCCTGCGAGTGCCCTGGCGGGTATGGGACCTTTGTGCACGGGTGTTATGGGCAGTTTAGACCTCACTCAGTGGGGCCTGGGGGGATTATTCCCCTTGCTCTTATCAGCATGGGCTTGCAGAGTTCCAGGTCAGCAGTGAGCTCACGGCAGTGGCAGGGTTGGGAAGCACAAACCTGTGGAGATGTGGGCTGCAGGGTTTTTTCCTTTTGAGGCCAGGGCCCATCTCTGCCCAAACATGCTGTTTGTTGTGCCATCACCTCCCCTTGGAGGGAGGATCTGTGCTCCACAGCACTGAAGCAGAGCTGAGCTACGGGGTGAAAGCTGCACATCCAGCCCTGCCAAAGGCCCCCATGGGGCTGCAGCACCTGGGGTGATCAGTCAGGGCTGTTGGAGAGGAATCACCCCATAACGTGGTGCTGGGTGGAAAGGCAGGGAAGTGCAAGGGTCCTTCTGCCCATAGGTGCACCTCAGGCAGCAGAGCCCTTGAGTACCTTTAGGGAAAGGTGTGGGGCCAAGCCTTTGAAATGCCAAGCTGAGGGACACCCCACAGGTGCCATTTTCTTTTGCCAGGGATGTTCATGGGCATTCAGCGACAGTCACCCACCCTGCTGGGCACCTGTGCACTCCTCCAAGATGCAGGTGTTGGCAGAATCCAGGCACAGCCCATGGACCTTCTGCTTCTTCACTCACACCAGGGCTCTTTGCCTTTGCAGTGAGCACAAGAGATTGGTGTGACCATGTGGTGTGGGGTGGCTCCCGTGCACCCTGGGATCAGCCAGGCTTGCACCTTGCACCAAGCATCGACAGAAACCGAGTTCCTCAGAGGAGCACAGGGCGACCTTTGCTTTTGTCTCGGAACATTTCCAACTGCCCTGCACTGAGGGTGCCGTGTGTCCCTTCCAAGGAAGTGGGGAGCAGCTCTGTGTGTGTGTGCTGGCGTCCCAGGGACCTGGGGACACACGCTGCAGGACTCTGCAGCTGGCTCGTTCTGGGAGTGTGGAGAGGACACCCTTGTGTTTCCCTCTGCTCCCGCCTGCTTTGCAGCACTGACACAAGAGCAGCTCCCCGGCCTGGTGCTGCTGCAGGGGCTCCTGGGGATTTGGAGACACGCAGGAGCTGCCCTGCGATTCTGCAGGAGAGCAGAGGGCCCCTCAGCTGTTTGAGCACTGCCCCTTTGCTTTTGGTGTTGCTTCCTTTGCACGCAGCGGCTCTGCCTCCCTGCACAGCCCATCCCTGCGCCCAGCTCAGAGCTGTGCAGCCCCTGGTGTGCAGGCTCCTGTGCCACCCCTGCAGCCCCCCGGGCCAGGAGCCACCTGGCTAACCCGTGGGACCCCAGGGATGTGTCAGTGAACACCTGGCTGCACACAGTGCCCTTGGACAACCTTGTGAGCCCGGTGCGATGTCCCCTCAGCGCCCATCGCGCAGCAGGGACCAGGCAGGTCCTGTCAGGGTGATGCCCTGCTCAGCTCCGTTTTGTCCGGCCCTGGCAGGG
Organism: Cettia cetti; assembly: GCA_013401135.1. Taxonomy (NCBI): domain Eukaryota; kingdom Metazoa; phylum Chordata; class Aves; order Passeriformes; family Sylviidae; genus Cettia; species Cettia cetti. The sequence continues at coordinate 69,837 of VZUI01045461.1, read as the reverse complement.
TGCAGGTGAAAGGGAGGAGGCAGAGGCCGTGCAGTGGAAGGGGAGGAGGCGGCGCAGTGGGGCTGCATGCTCGCAGTGTCCCCAGGATCCCCCGGCTCCCTGGCAGATGGCTGCAGCCCTCCCGCCCTGCTCCGAGGAATACAAATGTGCGGCGGATCCGGTTACCGGCCCCGGCAGCGGTGTTGGCTTTCATCTAGATCGATATCCCTGCCGGCCTGCGGCTGCAGGAGCGCTCGGCTGGCAGCACAAGCCTGCCTGGGAGCAGCCACCCGCCGAGGCTGTGCCGCCCGCTGCAGCCCCTGCCCGTCCGTGTGTCCGGCTGCCTCGGCGTGGAGGCAGCGCTGTCCGGCCCCGTCACGCGTAAAATGTAATAAATAGGGCCATAAGCCTTTTACAAAGTCTATTTCCACTCTTGGATCCGGGATTTAATGCATGGCTGCTTAGAGAGGCTGAGGATTTCAGGGGTCAGCAAGGCTAATTGCACTGCTGGAATAAAAGGGTGCGCGGCGAGGATCCTGCAGCGGGCGGGAGGGGGTGCCGGGGGTCCCAGCCCCCCGCCGCTGCCCCGGCCCGCTGTGTGCCCTGCCCGCAGCCCGGGAATGCCACGGCCACACCTGGCAGCTTGGGGTCCCCAGGGAGTGCTCTTTAGGGGCTGGGGAGGCCGAGCCAGCTGGGAGTCACATGCTGCAGGTGTTCGGTTCCCCAGTGCTCCTCCGTGTCCCTGTGTGTCTGAGCAGGCACGGCTGCCTGGAGCGCTTGATCTTAGATTACCTGGGAGCCAGGGAAAGCCTCTGCAGGGCCAAGGGCCAGTGAGGATCGGGGCTGTCCCGGTGCCAGCTCAGCCCCAGCCTGCAGCATCTCCTGCAGCTGCAGAGGGGAGCTGGGTACCACCCTGCCAGGCTGACGCCACGAACTGGGATGTAAAGGGGTGTGTGTCCTGCTGCCGGGGAGACAGCCCCCCTGGGAACGGAAACGCAGTGCTGGGGGAGAGCCTGGGGCACAGACCTGAACGGCTGCCCCGCTGCTGGCTGTGCCGGGTGCCCAGGTCAGGACCTGGGCAGAGCTTCCCTGGAGGTGCCAGGGAGGGGCCGAGGCGATGTGCAGGCTCCGCCTCACCAGGACGACCGGCAGGCACTGTCAGGCGAGGGGGACCCAGATGCCCCGAGGCCGCCGGGTGCGCGCCCCGTGCCAGCCGCTCGCTCTCGCAGGGCTGGCAGGGCTGTGCCGCCGGCCACGGCAGACGGAGGACGCCAGCTCCGCTCAGTGACTCCGCCGGCTGATCCCGTCATCTCCATCTCGCGCCAAGTGCTGAAGTCACCATGGAAACCGGCATGGCAGCAGCCTCGCCAGCATCCTCACTCCCAGCGCCCGGCCGGTGCCGCGCCGGTGGCGGCTGGCCGGTGGCAGGCTCGGATTGTCGGCCACCGCTGCTGCTCCCCGGTCCTCGAGGGCGTCAGTGCCGCGGCTGGGCTCGGGGATGCGCTCGGGGCCCTTCCCCGGGGCCGTGGCAGGGCCCGGTCCATCAGCTCCTCCATCCCGCAGAGCCTCGCAGGAAGCACGGAGCAGCAGCCCCGGAGTACTGCTATTAATAGGACCTGCTCACAAAGTTATCTTTAGCTGCGCTGCTCCCACCTTCATTCATAACAGCCGTGGCACGGGCCTGACTCTTCCCCCTGCTGCTGGAGGGGCTTTGGGGCAGCCCCAGCATCCCCAGGTGCTCCCCTCACCTGGGCTTCCACCACTCACCAGCCTTTCCTCTGCCTGTGGAAAGGGATGGGCTGCAAACCTTTCCCCAGAGTGGGAAATGGAGAAGGATTCTTTTTTTCCAGGGTTCATTTTTCTGCGGTGACCGTAACTCTGAACTCTGCTTGCCTTTGCCTCTCCTCCCACGTCGCTCCTGTGCAGCAGGGCTGGCTCTTGCCAAAGGCTTTCTCCCTGGAGCATCCCTGCTGGAAGTCCACGCTGGTTGCTGGGATTTTGCTTGATCAGTGGAGGAGGCAGTGCCTGAGGTTGACTATTGGGGATGGAGTATTTTCCACTTGCATTTCAGTGGGTGTTTTCATAGGTTTCAAGCTGTGGTCCACCCTTCCCAGCATCTTTCATCTGCAGAGCTCACACAGCTCCTGGGAGGGTGCAGGGCTTTGAAAGGGCTTTGAGGATTCAAGGGCTCATCCCTCTGCTTTGAGGCAGCATCTCCCACCGTTGCCAGGGGAAGGCCTCTTTCTCCTATTCTTGAACTCGGCAGTCACCGAGTTCCTCGGGTTCCTGGGTTAATCTGTTCCTGCCTTTAATGAGCTGCCTCATTAAGGTGTTTTTCCCTAATAACCAACCCTCTGGGCTGGGTGATGTTCAGCTGCAGACAACTGGAGACCTGCAGGCTGCAAAGGGCTGTTCAGGCTGTGTGTGGGGTGCAGGATGAACACCATCCCTCTTCTCCCACACGGTGCCAAAAAGGTTGTGAAGGGAGCAGCCCAAAGCACCCCAAACCTGCCTCTCCTGGGCTGCAGCACCACATTTACTGCACCCACAAACTGCAGGGCACTGGGGGTGTCTGCCCTTGGGGTGCAGTAAGCTGGGGATACTGGGACTAACCCATCCTGCTGCAGAGTCTTCCTGCAAAATGTTCTTACTCAGGGATGTGCAGCACTGGGGCTGTTGGACCTCACCCTAGGGTGCACCTGTGGGTGCTCTCTTGCACCCCTTGGGCTGGGAGGCAACTGCCCAGCCCTAATGAGGGGGCTTGAGCTGCTTGCCTTGGTGCCTGGGAGCTGATCCTGGTTTGGATAAATGGAAGTGGAAATCTCCCTCCTGGGAGCCTGCTCTGTGTGGAGGAGTGCACACACAGCTTGCAGCCCTGGTCTCCCAGGAACATCCATCCTGCAGGCACTGTCCCCCCTGCCCCCCTTGTCCTGCAGGCACTGTCCCCCCTGCCCCCCTTGTCCTGCAGGCACTGTCCCCCCTGCTCCCCCACCTCCGTGGTGGCTGCCCTTGGAGCGATGGCTACAGGGGAGCAGCTTCAGCAGAGCCTCGTGGCTGCCACAGCCCCTGTCCCCAGGCCGTGGTTTTTAGGGTGTCAGTGATGCAAGGCAGGGAGGTGCCTGGTTCTGGGGCTGCTCCGTTTATATTTAGCTGACCCAGTTGCTGAGCAGGAGCTGCTGGTCCCTCCTGGTGCTGCACTTGGGGTGCTGTGAGGGAATGCAGCAGCAGCATCCAGCTGGGAGCACAGGGCTGGGCTGCATCCTGCATTCCTGCATCCCTGCACCCTGCATCTCTGCACCCTGCAGCCCTGCAGCCCTGCAGCCCTGCAGCCTGCTCTGGAAGGCTGGCACCCCCTCTGCAGCCTGCCAGCCCCTCAGCACCCCTCCCAACCTCCCCCATCCACCGGCACCCAGATCCCCCAGGGCAGGAGGAGCTGCTCGTGGGAGGTGGGGAGGCAGCAATTGCTGCTGGGGGGAGCAGCCCGAGGCTGTGCAAGGCTGAGGCAGGATAGGCAGCGCTCAAGCCCCGTTCCTGCAGGCATCCCATGGGGTTATCCCACCTCTCCAGCCTCAGCTGACCCCGCCAGCATCCTGCTGCTGTCCGCGGTGGGTGCTGCCGCTGTGCGAGGGGCTTGAGGGAACTCCTGGAAAGCCTTGGGCTGCCAAAACACATCCTCCCAGTGCCAAGCACCTGCGAGGCAGCTGCTCCCCCAGGGCAGGAAGGAGATGAAAAGAAAATCTCTTTCAAAGGCAGGGTGGCCTCCTCCCCGGGCTCAGGGCGTGTGGCCAGGATGCTTTCCCGAAAAGAGCCGCTCTCCCTGCGTGGTTGCCTGTCAGGGGCTGGAGGGGACATGGTGTTCCCATCCTGCTGTCCCCGTGGCTGGGTGTTTCCAGGCTGTTGTGGTTGGCACACCTGGAGAAAGGCGAGTCCCCAAGGCAGCTCAGAGCAAAGCACTTGCTGCGGAAAGGGAAATTAATTATGGGCACTTTGCTGCACTCCAAGCGACTGCAAAGGCTGATGTTTCTCCTGTTGGCCGATAAACTAATTGTAATGGCAAAACCTCAACAAAAGCCAGGCTCTTAAATGCTTTCTTAATTAATAATTCTCAATAATCACTTGACGTCAATGACCAATTAAAACTTTGGAGAAGGGAAGTTGTTGTTAAGTGCCCGATACCTTTGCTCCTCCAGTCGCTGCAGCTCTGATGAATCCTGCAGAAAAGCACAGGGAATGCCAAGCCCGATGTTTTTAAAGGAAAACATTAAGCAGGAAAAACGTGAATATTCACGTGAGTGTCCGCAGGGACAAGAGGAGGGAAGCTGAGCAGTCACTTGGCTCTGCTGCTCCCTGCTGAGCAGCCAGCAAGGGATGGCAATGCAGGCACCCAGGGGGGTTTCACCCAGGGGTGCCCCTTTCCTGCCCCTCTGGTGTGCTGAGCCCCCAGGGGCAGCACGGATGGGAGGGCATCTTTTCAGGGGGTCTGTTTTCAAGGGGTCTTTAAGGTCCTGCTGAATGTCCTGTCCCATGGTGGGTCACCTCCTTTATTTGTCATGTGCCTCCTCCTCCTCCTTCTCTTTCTCCTCCTCCTTCCCACAGCCTGAAGTCAGCATCTCCCTGCCAGGCCTGAAAGCATCACCGGCTGGATTTTATTGGGTGGGAGTTGAGTGGTCCCCAATCCATCTACTGTTAAGTGGAGCCTCTGGAAAGCTGCCATTGCTCTCCCTGCAGTGCTCCTGGCTGCAGCGCAGTGCCGGGAGGGTTAATGTCCTCCTCCTCCTCCTTCTCCTCCTCCTCTCAGCCTCACAGCCATCTTAAAACTGCTGGAGCCAGAGCTGAGCACTCCCTGCTCGCACTCCTTTTACAGTATGGGCTGGCTGGCCAGGGAGCCCGGCCGGCTCCCGCATCCATCCAACTCTTTTCCTTCTTTGGATGTCCCCTGCTGGGGCTGCCGGGCACTGCCTCCCTGCCGCGGAGCCGTGCCCCTGGCGAGGGGCAGCCCGGGGCCGGGGGCTGCCCGGGCTGGGCTCAGCGCTGCCAGGGGGAGCTTTTTGCCCTTCTCTCCCCAGGGCTGTGCTGGGTGTCTGCCGAGGAGGATGCCAGCGGCTCCCATGGCACGGAGGGAGCAAATCCCTTGGCGGGGTTAGGAAAATCAGGGTGGGAGAGGGTCAGGGTTGGCAGCCAAAGGAGGGTGAGCAGCTGGCAGAGGGGAAAGGAGCTTTGTGGCAGAGTATCCCATGGAAGGGGGGCACGGGGCTGCTCCCAGCAGGACAGCAGCGGTCCTGGAGTGGGGAAGAAGCAGAGGGAAGGCAGAGAGGGCAGAGCCTCAGGCAGGCAGGCTCTGCTCCCCTCTGAGCTCTTCCCCTGCCTGTCACCTCTCACAGCTGGGCTCGGGGGTCCCGGGGGTGTTGCTGGCGGCCGTGGGAGAGTTGCTGGAGCCTGTGCTGATGGCCAGGCACGGCCCCAGCCCTCAGCGTGTCAGGCCTGCAGCAGCACGTGCTCCTGGCTCTGTACCCCAGAGCGGCCTCTTACCCAAATACCAGCCTCTGCCCAAGGGTTTATGCCCCTCCTGAACCGGGGGAAAGCAGGGGAAAGGCCTCTGGGGCTGAGGGGGGAGGCAGAACCAGGGCGTCCCTGTGTCCCCTCTGTGCTGCTTCAGCAGATGTCAGCACAGGGAGGAGGAGGAGGTCACCCAGGGATCACATCTGGGCATTTTTTGGGTTGCTGAAAGTCCGTGCAAAGGATGGTGCCTGGAAAGGGAATGAGGGGAGAAGGGGGAGCAGCCCCAAAAAGGTCTTTGGTGCTGCAGGTCCCTGTGGGTGACTGGCAGGAACAGCCCCATGGCAGTGGGGACACTGGGGGGGGAAAGGACCTGTCATTCCAAGTGGTTTTGCCATGATCCCTGTGCTTGGTCCTGCCTGTCCCTGTGTGGGGACAGCAGCCTGGGCTGTGACATCGCTGGTGTCCCTGGACATTGGCTGCTCCTGCAGCCACCAGGCTCAGCGTCCAGCCAGGGGCTGGGATGCTCAGAGCAGGGACTGTCACCTCTGTCCCTGCTGGGGGGATGCTCAGGGGGCTGTGTCCCACCCTCCCAGTGCCCAGGTGTGTGAGGGTGGGCGTGCAGCAGGGGGGCCAGGCAGGTTCCCAGGCCCCTCCCGAGCAGGTGGCACAGGCACAGTGGCCTCTGCTGCTGCCACCCCTCCATCCCATTGTCCCCAAGGAGCATTTGGTGGGCTGAGGCAGCCCCAGCAGACCCCACAGCTCGTGAGAGCCTTGAGAGGTCCCAGCAGCAGTGTGTGGGTGCAGCACTGGTGCTGCTGTGGCTGCAGCTGCTCCCCAGCAGGGATGCTGAATGCCTTAACCCTCTCCTGGCACCTCCCAGCTCCTGCCGGGGGTGGGCTGGCTGTGGGGGGAAGGCTGGGGAGCTGGGGGCTGGTTTCTTTGGCCAGGGCCGTGCTGGCAGTGCTGGCAGCAGGGCCCTGGCCACCCAGGGAGCCGGGTGTCCCAGCGTGACCCTGCGGGAGCCCCGGCAGGCAGGATGCATGCCTGCAGTTCCTCCTGCTTGGCCCCGTCTCAATGGGACTCGGTGCCAGCAGGGGGGGGTGGCTGCTGCCAGTCCCAGCAGGGCCACAGCCCGGCCTGGCCACGCAGGGCGTCCCTCCTTTCCCCTCTCTGCCACATGTGCTGCTGGAGGCGCCCAGGCCTCCTGCCAAAGGATGGGTGCCTTTCCTGGGGCTCCCAGAACGCAGGGAAGCCTCCTCACCCAAGGCAGCCACGGGTGCCAGTGCTCAACCTGGCTGCACTTGCTGTCTCCCTGGCACTGCAGGCACGGGATCCTGTGCCAAGCACCGGGGTCACACCAGGATTTATCTCTCTGTTGCACATCCCAGAGGGAAGGAGATGGAGGCCTGGCACTCGATGGCGCCCGTGGCTCCCTGCCCCTCCTGCCTCTCTGCTCCATCTCTGCCTGGGTTGGTTGGGGAAGATCCCTGGATTTTGGCAGCAGAGAAGCCACAGGAGAGTCACCCATCCTTTGCCAGAAGCCTGGGTACCTCCTGCACTCAGCAGGAGCAGGGGGACCCCCTTCCCACCCAGACAGGGCCTGCTCATGCCAGCACATCTAAAGCCTTGTGGGGTGCAGCTCGGGGGATTTAGACTCAGTCTCATCTCTCAGGAGGCACCCAGGAAAAGGTTCTTGGATTATTTTGTGCTTTGCACCCTGTTAGGGTCACTGTGAGCCTGGGGATGTGTCCAGGCAGTCCCAGCCATGGGTGAGGGGAGCATCAGTGCAGCCCCTGGCTCCTCTCACACCAAACCCAGCAGCTGCAGGATAATAAATGAGGAGTCTATATTTAGACACCGTGTCTGGAGCAGCGTCACAGCGTTGCCAGAGGGTTTTACCATTCACCACAGGCAGGTTTCCCTGCTCCTCCAGCTCCATGCCACCTCTGCAGAAAAGCTCATCAAAGACATCCAGCTGGAAAAGCATCCTGAACAGAAAAACTGATACCTGCACAAAACCTCAGCTCCTGCCGAGGGATGACAGAGCAGAGCGTTCCAGGGAGCCTTGGAAGGAGCTGGCTTGGGGCCCGTTTCGTTTGGCAAAGGCTTTATTTTGTTGCCCAGAATTTTGTAGTAAAGAAAACAGGGATGGAGCCATCCCTTGTGCCTCCCCAGCCCGGTGTCAGCTCCTATCCCAGCCCTGCTGCTGCTGCTGCAGCCAGGACAGCTCCCACCCCAGGAGCTGCTGATCCCCGTGGTCCCCAAGCCCCCAGAGCAGCCTGGCTGTGCCAGGAGCAGCTGATGGTGGGGAGGGGACAGTTCCTGCTGGAGCTGGGGCTGCCGGGCCTCTGCTGACTCAGGCAGTGCCTGGTAATCCGTGTTGAAATTCAAGGAGAGGCTGGAGTGTTGTGCAGAGGCTGCAGAGCCCCGTGCAGGGCCGGGCTGTGGCTTTCCTGGCATCCCAGACTGCGAGGTTGGTACTGGCTTAGGAATGAGATTTGCATGAAGATTCCCGGTGCTCAGATCTGGGGTTTTCCCCATGTTTTGCAATGCCAGAGGATGTTGGGAACAGATGCTGTCCACTGCTGGCTCCTCCTAGCCTGGGGAGGGTTTCTCCAGGCAGAACCAAGCACTGAGCCATTGCCACGAGGTGTGAGGCTGGCAGAGGCAGTGGTGGCAGCAACGGTGACCAGCTCTGCCCAAGCCTTCCTTTGTGCCTCACAGCACCAGGGCTTCTTTCCTGCATCCTTCCTTCCACAGGAAGCCTTTGCTTGGGTTCCTGCACCTCCCAGGGATGGGGAATGAGCACAACGTGAGCACAGTGCTGGGTCAAGCTCCCCAGCCATGGGGCAAACAGCCCCTTCCCACTGCTGCACCCCGGGGCTTGCCCCAGATCTCTGCTCCTGCCTGGGCACGGTGGAAGCTGGGGCTGCCCCTGCATCCCTGGAAGTGTCCAAGGCCAGCTTGGATGGGGTTTGGAGCAGCCTGGGACAGTGGGAGGTGTCCTTGCCAGGCAGGAACAGGATCTGGAAGGTCCCCTCCCAATCCAGACCATTCCATGACCCTGTGCATGGAAAACCTCCCCTGTGCCCGCTGTGGTGCCAGCTGTGCCAGCACAGGACACTTGGGGACACCCCAAGGACACCCCACTGGCAGGGCTGGCTCTCAGCTGAGCTGGGGGAGAGCAGCACACGGTGCTGGGGGTCAGCCAGCCCCCTGCCTGCCCCCCAAATCCCAGGGCACCCCAGGGAGGGACAGCCCCTCGCCCACAGCAAGCGAGGCGCGTTCAGTGTGGGGACAGAGGCACCCACAGAGCTTGGGCAGCTGCCCAGGGCACTGGCAGCCCTTTGGGAGGAGGAGGAGGAGGAGGAAGGCACCTGACTGCCAGGCAGGAGTCCAGCTGGTGGAAACAGCTCCCGTTGTGGTTTGCATAACCAAGGCTGGCCCGGCCAGCTCTGGGTACACACGGTGTCACCTGCTCCCCGGGGCTGGCAGGGAGCTGGGGGCACAGGCTGGGGGGCTGCCTGCTCTGCTGCCCTCTGTGCCCTGCTGCTGGGCTGGGGGCACAGGCTGGGGGGCTGCCTGCTCTGCTGCCCTCTGTGCCCTGCTGCCGGGCTGGGAGGTGCAGGGCTGGCTGCTCTCCAGCTCCAGCCCCAGCAATGTCCCTGCCAGTGCCCCCACGGTGCCCTGCCTCCCTGCAGGAGCCCTCCAAGGTGACACTGGAGGCTCTGCCAAGGACACCTGGCCATGTGGCAGCCCCTGGCACGGAGGCAGCAGAGGCAGAGGGGTGGATAAGAGCGAGGCACAGGGCTGCACACTGGAGCTGCTCACACGACTGGGGAGCTGCTGCCAGGCTCTGGGGCATGCACAGTGCATGGAGGAGCACACCAGGCCAGGCCTGAGGAGCCTGAACCCCCAGCAGCCCTGCAGGGCTTTCAGACCACTGGGATGTGGCACTGCTGGGGTAGAGGTGCTTCCCCTGCACCAGAGGGGACCCCTGGCTCTGATGGCCCCACCCAGAGGTGGCTGCTGGGCCAGACCAGATGCAGAGCTCAGGGCTGCACTTCAGGCCAGCCTGCCCTGGGGTCTCTGGCTTTCTGCTGATCCCTGGATTAGCTGGGCTCCAAAATAGGGGGGCAAGGCCTGGGGGCAGGAAAGCTCAGGGCAGGGTGCTGAGGGAGCCATCCCCACAGCACATGGAGCAGGTACAGGATCTGATCTAGTGTAAGAACTCATGCTTGTGGGCTTCACCCCAACGGGTTTGGGAGGAGCAGAAGGGCCCCCAACTGGTTTGGGAGGAGGAGAGGAGCCCCAGCACAGGGAGCAGCCAGACCCCTCCTCTCATGCCCTGTTGGAGCCTGCCTGGGGTTTTGGGGAGGGGAAAGGTGTGGTCCCTCACAGGAGAGAATTTGAAATAGAACAAAGCTTTGTGTATGTGGGTTTGCATGTGCTCCTGAGGGAGCTTCATGCCCTCATAGGGATTTTTCTATCTGGAGATCTTGGAGCTGTTTCTTTCCAGGGTGAGTCAGTTGTTTGCAGAGTAGGAAGCCCGAGGAAAGCAGGTTGGCAGCACCAGCTCCAGGCTGTGGCTCCCAGAAATGCTCCCTGCAGAGCCAAAAAGCAGGCCCAGAGCCCAGCCCGGGGGCAGCTGACAGTGCCCGGGTGCAGACCCGGACACAGCAAAGCCTTGTGCAGCCCCAGGAAATCCCCAGGGCAAACAGGTTGTGCTGCTGGAAGCGCCTGCCCAGCCTGCCCAGAGGTGCTGCTCAGGGTTCTCACCTCCACCAGCCACCTGTGGGCGTGTCCCTGCATCCACAGGCCTGCTGGGACCTGCTCTGCTCTCACCTCCCCTGGCCTGCTTTTCCCAGGGCATTGCCGTGGTATCAATACTGATAATCACTCTGCCCTAGGGACTCCCTGGTGCCCACCTGGAAACCCCCAGCTGGCAGCATTCCCCCTCCCCAGCAGCTCTCTGGGCACAGTGGGGTGGGGGCAGAGGCACCAGGTGACCACGCTGGGTGGTGACAGTCCCCTCTGGCCAGGACACCTCGGAAGATGGGCAATAATTGATGTGGGTGCAGCAGGATGGGGGAGGAGAGGGAGCCCCTGATTCAGGAGGAGAAGTGGAGGCACCCCCTCTGGCTGTCCCCAGGTGATGGGTGCCAGGTGTTGGGCAGTGCTGTCTGTGCCCTGCTGCAGTGAGGGGTGGCTGGCACTGCCCACACACCTGGCACAGCTGGGGCTCCCACCTGCACTGGGATGTGGGCATGGGCACACCTGGACAGGCTGGGCAGGAGGGAAAGGACAGACCTGAGTGGTTTTGCCCTTTGCATCCCCTGGGAACTCCTGCATCCAGCTGAAATCTTCATTTTCACGTGGGAGCCGGGCACAGTGGGGGCTCCCCGGGCAGCAGGGCCAGCACAGCCCTGCCCAGCAGGAGAAAGCTCCTGGGGGGCACAGGGAGGGTTTGGTGGTGCTGGCCTGACCCCCAGCAGGGCCAGCACAGCCCTGCCCAGCAGGAGAAAGCTCCTGGGGGGCACAGGGAGGGTTGGTGGTGCTGGCCTGACCCCCAGCAGGGCAGGGCTGTCCCTGGAGCGTGCTGGGGCTGGACCTGCCCCGAGGTCAGGCTAATGCAGGAAGATCCTCCTTGTGCCTTCTTAACCCCAGCTTGAACCTTCCCTGTCTCCTGCCTCGGCCTGATTAGCAGCAAGAGGCTGCTGGGGCACGAGCAGCTCCAGCAGTGCCAGCCCCCGGTGTCCTGCCTGGCAGGAGGGGCCTGAACCCCCCCCGTGAGCCTCAGGTGTGCTGCAGGAGGGGGAGCAGGAGCTGTGCTCCCCCCTGCCCTGCTGCCACCTCTGCAGGAGGGGCTGGAGTGCTGCCAGCAGAGGGACAGCGTGTCCAGCAGCCCCTGCTCCTCTGCAGAGCATCAGCGAGGTGTCAAAAGGTGCCTGTGGCTCGGGGAGGTGACAGGCATCCTGCAGGTGATGGTGACAGACCTGGCAGGGGGGTGACACCGTGCTGGGGTGGCTGGCAGGCAGCAGGTTCTCTGCAGCTGCTTGTCAGGTGTGAAGGAGCAGGATTTGGGCAGGATTTGGGCCGGGTGTGACCTCAGCTCCGTGTCACACAGGGTGGCACCGAGTGCCAGAGTGTGCTGGGGATTCCAGCCCTTGCCAGGCTGGAGCAGTTCAGGGATTCCCAGGACTACAGGCTGTGGCTGTGGCTCCTGCAAAGCCAAGGGGAGCTTTTGGGAGCCTGGAAGACCCCAAAGCTGTGGCTGTGGGTGGGGAGCACAGCTGTGGCTGGGCTTGGTGGCACAAGGGGGTGATGTCCCCGTGGGCGGTGGCTCTGAGTGCCACCACAGGTCTGACTTCATGCTGTGGGCAGCTGGAGGGACAGTTGCTGCTTCCAGACAGGGATTTGCTCTTGGAGCTGGCTGAGAGGGGTGCAGAGCTCACTGTGTGAGCACTGCTCTGGGCTGGGGTTAGGTGTGACAGGCTGTGCCATGGCAGGATATTTGCACTGTCCTCTGGACACAAAGGGCCTCCTGGAGCCCTGCCAGCCTCTGAGCTGGCCACCAAACCTCCAAAGGGGCTGGTGGCCAGAGCAGGGCAGGGACAGGGCTGCTCTTCCCCGCTGGTGTCCCTGTGCCCACACCAGTCATGTGGCTGCAGGGACCTCGGAAGAGGAAGGTCTGAAAATAATCACCCCCTCATGTTTTCCTGACTAAAGGAGAGAGTTGCCACCGTGGGGAATTCTTGTGACCAGCGAAGCTGGCTCACAGTCAGCTCCTCAGTGAGTCAGGACATGTCCCCTGTCGTGGCCCAGCCTGGTCCCCTGCCCTGCCAGCCTGGCTCCCAGCTTGTCTGGAGCCACAGCCCCTCCTGCCACCCGCAGCCCTGTGTGAGTGCGAGCAATCCCAAGGATTTCTCTGCTGGCCTCCAGTCCCCATTGCTCCCAGGCCCACTGGGCATCCCCTCGGGGTTGCAGGGCTTGTGCCACCTCTTGCTGTGTCCTTGTCCCACCCAGCAGTGCTGCTGCACAGACAGGCAGCAGGAAGGAGCTGAGGGGAACTCTTCCTCCCTGCCTGCTCCTGCCCCTGTCCCTGTCCCTGCCCCTGTCTCTGTCCCTGCTCCTGCTCCTGCCCCTGCCCCTGCCCCTTCCCTGCCTGTCCCCATGACCAGGAGGTGGTAGGGCAGGGCTGGAGAGCTCGGAGCTGTTGGGACATTTCAGTGTCCCCTGTGCTTTGTGCCTGGCTCAGCACGTGCCAGCTGCTGTCTGTTGGTCCTGCTCTTGGTTTGGGGGAGATAAGAAGGAATTTCTTAGAAAACCCCTCCAGTGCTCAGCCCGGGGTCTGTGCCCTGCCTGGCTAATGCCATCGAGTGGTGACAGGGAGCTGGGGACAGGGACAGGGCTGGCAGCAGCCAGAGGCTCGTGTGCATTGGGGGGTGCTGGTGGGGGTGGCCCTGGCCTGGCAGGCTGCTGGCAGGGTGGGCTGTCACAGGGGGCTGCTGTTTGTCCCCAGGGGTGCAGGATGTCCCCAGGGGGCTGCTGTTTGTCCCCAGGGGTGCAGGATGTCCCCAGGGGGCTGCTGTTTGTCCCCAGGGATGCAGGATGAAGCTGTCACGGTTCTGAGCAGGCTGGGGGTGCCCAGGTGTGCTGGCACTGCCTGGCCAGCCCTGGCAGACCACAGCACGGCCAGACAGGGCTGTTTCCATCAGGTGGTGTTGAGAGACGAGGTGGCTCCTTGGGAACAGCCTGTTCCTGCTGTGTCTGCTCCTTGCACGGGGCACAGCCACCACCTGCCCTTGCCTTGTGCCTGGCAGCACTTTGGGGTCTGTGGGGGCTGCAGGGGCTGCACTGGGCTGCTCCTGGAGCTCAGGCAGGACCAGAGTGGGCTCTGTAATTGGGAGCCTGGATAAACGAGCAGAGTGTAGTGTGAACATGCAGCTCTGTAACCTGTGATACACTTTGCTGCTGCCCTTCTTCCTAAACCCGACACACCTTTGTTTGAAGTGTTCCAGCAGAATGTTGTTTATCCAGGGCATTATTACCACTATCTCAGGCTCCTTTTCTCTATCCTGTGACTCAAGGACAGTTTAGTGCAATTTCTCCCATCTTTCCTCCATATCAAAGTTATCCTGGCAAGTTCATGTTTATTGTTTGCGGTTAATGTTTAATATTTCCCATTACTGGCATCTCATGGTTGATCTTAATTACACCCTTCTAATGTAAGACAAAAGTCAAGAGAGCGAGACCATGCTCAGGCTGGGGCTGGGGCTCAGAGCCTGGCACTGGGCACCCTTTTCCCACTCAGAACTCCCTTTTCCCACTCAGAACTTCCTTTTTCCCACTCAGCACACCCTTTTCCCACTCAGCACCCCCTTTTTCCCACTCAGCACCCCCTTTTCCCACTCAGCACACCCTTTTGCCACTCAGCACCCCCTTTTTCCCACTCAGCACCCCCTTTTTCCCACTCAGCACACCCTTTTCCCACTCAACACCCCCTTTTTCCCACTCAGAACTCCCTTTTGCCACTCAGCACTTCTCAGGCTGTGTTGGGAGGGCGGCTGCTCCACGTGTGCCACAGAAGCACAGAATGATTCAGGTTGGAAAAGGCTTCTGAGGTCATCAGGTGCAAGCTCTGGGTGCAAGCTCTGAGCCCAGGCTGTGCTGTGCCCGGCCTGGGGCCCAGCAGCTCCCACAGCTGCACCCAGAGGCACCAGCAGAAGTGGGTTTGGAGGGGCTCAGGAGGAGGAAGGAGCTGCTGTTTGCTTAGTCCCAGCTTTAAATGAGCTTTTGCCTCTTGCTGGCTGGGCTGAATCGTTAAAACGGATTAGTAGAAAGTTAAAAAACAATTAAAAATTAACAGGGGGCAGAGGGCAAAATGCCTGGCAGGACAGCGAGGTGTCTCATGCTCCCTGCAGCCTGCGAGGTTCCTGAGTGCCTTTCCCCCAAAGCTGGGGGGCACGAGGGGCCTGCCTGTCCCTGTGTGTGCAGGCAGGGTCCCCTCACCTCCAGGGACCCCTCACCCTTCGCTGTGGGGCTCTCAGGCTATAAATATCGGGGTGTCAAGGGGTGACAGGGCCAAGGCACAACCCGACACCACCTCTCCCTCATTCACAGTGACATTTTGTCAAATGCCACTGGGGAGGGGGGTTGCTTATCTGCTGGCACACACTCTGGTGACCTTCACAGCTCTGGCCAGGTGCCTCCTTGCTGTATTTACAGTTATTTATAGCTCTCTCCTCCTTCCCACCTCTGCCCTCCTCCCTGGTGCTGGAGGCAGGCTGCCCACCCCACACATCCCTCATCCCTCTGGGCTGGGCTGGAGCTGGCACATCCTTGGGGATGATGAGGGGCTGTGGGGACAGCAGGGTTCACCCCTGGGTTTAGTCCCAAGGTGGGTCATGTCCCCAAGGCCTCCTCACTCTGCTCAGGAGGGTGCTGGGGGTCTGCAGGCACCCAGCCCTGCCTGCCTAAAAGGGGTGAGGGGCTGTGCCCGGTGCTGCACCGGCCAGCCCAGTGTCACACAGCAGTGTCATACCAGCCCAGTGTCACACCAGCCAGTGTCACACCAGCCAGTGTCACACCAGCCAGCCCAGTGTCACCCAGCAGTGTCACCCAGCCAGTGTCACACCAGCCAGTGTCACACCAGCCAGCCCAGTGTCACCCAGCAGTGTCACCCAGCAGTGCCACCTGCCCATCCCGGAGCAGCCTCAGTCTGTAGCAGTGCAGTCTCCTGCAGGGCTGTAATCCCCCTCTGAAGCAGTCTGTGATTACGGATTTCCCTGATAAGCCCAGACAACTCTGCAAAACCCCTGCCCAAGGATTTTCTTTCCTTTTCCGAGTCAGGCCCGGTGAGGCTGAGGAGGCAGAGCTGCCCCGGGGCCGAGGGAGGGCTGTGGGAGCAGCACTCGGTGTTGCTGGCATTTCTCACCTGGGCTGCTGTGTGTCCCAGCCGAGCCCGCTGGCTGATTGGGGCAGTGCCTGCAGCACGTGTGCATGTATATTTATCCCTCCGTGCTTCGGGCAGGCTCCTGGCTGTGCAGGGAGGAGCTGAGTCACCATTTGCTCCCCAGTGAGGAGCGGGGCTGCCTGTTCCCGGCTGCTCCCTTTGGCCCCTCCGAGGTGCTGCCTCTTCCCTTCCTTTTTTCCTCGCAGCAGGGTGGCAGGTGAGTGGCAGGGCCATGGCAGAGCAGGATGAGGCTCCTGGAGGGTGCTGCCACAGAGGCTGCCCCCGTGCAGCTGACTGAGCACGAGCCCTGCCGTGTGTGCCACCACCCCGTGTGCCCGCAGCCCAGGCCAAAATTCTTGGCCATGACTTCAAGGGGTTGGACCCAGGGGTTGTGCAGATAAGGGTAATTTCTACCTGTGCTTTTGTTGGAGGGAGACAGGAGAGCACCTGCAGGTCTCTGTCACGGTCACTGCGCTGTGCCCAGCTCCCTGAGCAGCCAAGCAGAGCAGACAGTGAGCTGAGCCCTGGTTCAGGTTGCTCTTCCCTGGCAGCAGGGCTGCCCCTGCTCTCCCTGCCCTCGTGGGTACAGCTGTCCCCAGGAGCCAGCCTGACCCCAGCCAGCCTCTCCAGCCCTGCTGCCTGCAGGGGTTTAGTTTGGTAGCCCAAGCTGACAGTGAAAAAGAGGAAAACATTTCCTGTCTTGTTAATCCAGTGTTTGAATTAGAGTTGGGCTTGGGGAGGAGTCTCGTGTCTCTTCAGAGATAAGACCTCACATGCCGCAGTCCACACTGCTCCAAACCAGAACATCTGAAAGGGACAGCAGTGTCCCACCTGCTGTCCCCGGGGTGCTGGGAGCCAGCACTGAGCTGGGCCATCCTTGGATGTGGCTCCAGCCAGTGGCTGCTGCTGCTGCAGCCCAGGACATGTACCCAGAGCTCCTGGGGACAGCAGGGACACTGGCTGCATTGAACACCCTCACAACTGGGCAGGGAGATGGATCTAAGCCCTGTGCCAGCTCCTCGTGCTGCCGGCCTCACCACTGCCCTGGGAAGGACAGACTGGGGCCATTGCAAAGGGACAGGGAGTGGGAGCACTGCTTGCAGCCCCAGAGCGCCCAGGAGCTCTTCCATCGCCAGGAGACAAAGGGATGCTGACCAAGGAGACAGCAGGAGCTCTCCTCCCTGGAGCAGGGACCCAGCAGACACTGCCAGCAGCTCTCTGGTGGCAGCCTTGCTGCAGCACACCCGGGCCAGGTGTCTGGGCTGGAGGATGCCTCCGAATTTCTGAGCATGTCTCCATGGGTGTTCGCTGGCTGCACACCAAGAACCCATGGCTGATCTTCCTACAAAGTCCCGAGTAAAATTAGAACAAAAGTTCACTCCTCTCCCAAGGCAGCAGGAAGTGCAAAGGGTGGGAAAAGGGAGAGTCAGAGCAGATGAGGTCCCGTGCCCACAGGCAGCCTCCCCATGGCAGGGCTGGACCCTTCCCCACCCCGTGGGCAGCCCAGGGGGGCTCTCAGTGCTGCCCAGGGCTGGGAGTGATGGGTTCACTCTGGAGCCTGTGGCTGGGCTGGGTAAACGCCACTGCCCAGCAGAGGGGACTGGGCTGCCCATCCAGGTGACAATATGCAAAAAGCAAAAGCTGTCCCCGTGTTTTTCCGGGAGGAGGAGGAGGCTGAACACAGACAGAGCTGAGTTTTGGGCACTCCTGAGCTGTGTAGGCAGGAACCTGGGAGCATCCCAGCGTGGCAGTGGTGGGACAATCCTGCCCCAGAGTGCCCAGAGAGGGCAGCTCAGCAGCATTGGATTGCAGGAGTTTATTTTTACCCAGCCCTGTTGCCAACGGGGACATGTCACATCTGTGGAGTTGATCAAAAGACATCCCGAGCACTGGTGTCAGCTGCTCCTTGTGATCTCAGCACCAGGATCTTTTCCCTTGTGGCATATCAAAAGGAGCAGGAGAATTTGGCTGCTCTGCTATTTTTAATTGCACGCACACACACGCACACACAGACACACGTATATCTATGTATGTATGGCTGGGCTAAAAATAAAAGCCTCTGCCTGTGTTCCCATGGGAAGATCTGGGGAGAAGGGGGAGACAAAGTTGTCACGAGACTTTTTCTGGAGCAGGAGCTAGAGCAGGGACAGGAAGGCAGGGAGAGCCACAGCAGGTAAGGGACACATCTGAAAGGCCAAAGGACGTCTGATCCCAGAGCAGTCCCCTGAGCAGAGGGGACACGACATGGGAGGGGCAGCATCTGTGTCCCCCAGAGCTGGCAGTGGGGACTCCTGACCTGCTGCACGTGCCCTGACACCTGGGCACAAAGGGGTTTGCAGGGCAGGTTAGAAAATCCCCATCCCGGGGGCCCAGTGAGGAGTATCAGCTCCCAGAGCCACTCGGGGGTGCCCGATACACTTTGTGGCACCACATTTGTGATATTTACCTGATAAACACACCAAAAAAGCAAAAAGGTGAAAGGAGGGTGCTGGGAGAGCATCCCCCAGAGTGGGGGCAGCTGCCAGAGCTTTGTCTGGGGCAGCATCAGCAGCTCCCTGCATCCCCCAGCCCCACTGCAGCCCCTGGGCACGGCTGGGACCGGCACTGGTTCACCATCAGGCCATCAAACCACTCTCCCCTGCCCTTGCTGTGCCCTCCAAGGTGCTCTCCCTGTTCTCCACCTCCCCTGGGACTGGGCAGGGTGGGAGCAGGTGAGAGATGCAGAGAGGGAGTGAGTGTGTGCACGGGAGTGTCCTTTGGAGTGTCCTGAATGCGGTGGGGAGCGAGGCAGACAGGCTCATCAGCCTGGGGCACCACACTCAGTAATCCCAGATTATCCCAATTTGAAAAACAAAAAATGAGGAGAGAAAGATAGAAAAGCTGTCTTTTCCATTCCTGCAGCTGGGTTTGAAATCCCTTTTCCCTTCCCATTGAGTGGCAGAGAAGACCCTTCCAGGGTGCTTCAGGAGGAGGGCCCCGCGCTCCCCTGCAGCCTCCCTCACATGCTCACATGTTTGCCTGCTCCAAAATCCATTTGCTCTGTAAATAAACTTGCTTCCCTCCATGCCAGAAACCTCCCCTTGGGCAGCCAATGCTGGGAGGAGTCGCAGCAGACCTTTCCCCTCCGTGTTTTAACCTGGACACCGAGGCACAGCCAGGCACGGCCCCGTGCCAGGGCAGGCAGCGGGTGCTGCTGCCAGCCCCGGCTCCCTCGGGTGCTGGGTGCAGCCGTGGCTGGAAGCCAGGCCCAAGTGGGGCAGGTGCCAGCTCCTTTCTGTGGTTAAATGGAGATTTTTAGCTCAGTTCCTGCGGCTCACATGGCCCCCGTGTGCTCTCAGACATCCGTGCATTTCCCTGCTGCTCTTCTCATCCTGCAGGGAGCAGGGGCTGGGTTGCCGTGGCTGCTTTGGGATGTGCAGCTTCCCCCAGGGGATGTCCTGAGCGGTTCAGGGCCGTGTGCTGGGGACAGGGGCAGCACCAGGAGTGAGGCTGGCCCTGTGTGCTGCTGTCCCAGGTCTCGTGTGCTGATCCCCAGGCCACCTGCATAACCTGGACGTCCCTTTGAGGGCACCAAGGGCAGGAATTGCCCCTAAGAGGTGGCTGTGCTGTGCCCTGACCATCTCTGGCAGAGACCAGGCTCTTCCCATGCAGCAGCTGCTGCTGCAACCTCTGCCACAGCTGGGACACCAGAGGGGGCTTGGTGGCAGCTGTGGGGCTGCTCACAGTGAGCAGTGCCAGGCTGTGCACATGGATTGGGTGAAAAGGGGCTCTCCACACCCTGCCAGGGCCGTGTCACTGCTCGTGGAGAAGCGGGGACAGGGGCTGGAGCAGGGCTGGGAGCACCGGGGCTGGGAGCACCGGGGCTGGGAGCACCGGGGCTGGGAGCACCGGGGCTGGGAGCACCGGGGGGATGCTGCTGTCTTTGCTGCCTGCACCTGCGTGCTCAGCCCGTGGCTCTCCTTTCCCGTGTGCAGTATGAGGTGTCTGGCGAGGAGCATCTCTACTCCGACTTCCCCGAGATCGATCTGTCCCAGCTGGACGCCGGAGACCTGGACTCTGCCGGCTGCTTCAGCGAGCTGCAGTGGGGCGGGGAGCACTCGGAGACCGACTCCAGCCAGTACAGCACCGACGACTCCGAGCTCTTCCAGGTACCCCCATCCCCCGAGCACGGAGGCAGGGGGAGAAGGAGAAGGAGGGTGGGAGGAGGGAACACACGCAACTAATAATATCTCCTCCCCAGCTGATTAGTGCTCCATTAATTTGTGCACCGGCTCTAAATGGGGCAAGCAGAGTAGGGCTAACGAGGAGGAGGAGGAGGAGGCTGCTGAGCCAGCCCTCCTGTGCTGGATTATTCACAGGGAATTGCAGCCGGGGTGCAGCGTGTCCTGTTCCATTCCCGGAATGCCAGGGCGGCAGTGCGGGGGTCTCGGCACTGCAAGAATTCCCTTCCCCGGAGCACGGAGCAGCCCCTGCCTCTGCTCTGGGAACACTGAGGCTCTGGCAGCCCCCTCTGGGTGGGGCTGGCTCCTCCCCTTGCCTCTGGGCTGCGATGGAGCCGTGGCTGTGCCAGCCTGGTGCAAAGCTGGGCAGGGCTGCTCCGCGTTCCTCTGCTCCTGCCTCTGCTCCATCTCCTGTCAGGACAGGGCAGGCTGCAGGCACAGCACAGACAGGATGGAAGCAGGGAGATGCTCTGGGTGTCCCTGTCCTTGGGGCTGGGGTCTCTGTGCCCTCCTGAGCAGCACCCAGCCCTTTACCCCCTTGCACAAGGAGTTTGTGATACACTGGAACCAGCTAATCACCAACCCTGGGTTACATTTTGGGAGGAGGAGGATTTCTATTTAAACAAGGAGATTAAAAAGAAAAAAAGCCTCAATATTTTCTAACCTGCCCATAATAACAACCCTCTGGCTTTTATGCTGTGCTGATGCTGTGCTTGAAAATGGTCCAGTCCAGCTGAGGGACCTTCATCACGAGATGCATATTTTCCATGAACTTCCTGGGGAAAAGATAAACAGAAAAGAAATGCAAAAGCCAGGCCGATGAGGAGCAGTGGACTATGATGAAATGTATCCCACTGAACTTGTATGCACAGCAATCTCCTGCCAATAACAGGAGGAAAAGAAACGGAGCCAAAAATGGAGCATCCTGCTGCCTTTCCCTGGAGCCTGCTCTAGTAACTGTGAGCAAGGTTAGGGCATGGAACAAAAGATGTTTAATTTTCAAACAAGAGGAGAGAAACACAGGAGGCTGTGTGCAGGCTGCACTCCTGCCTGTGAGCCTGACTTTACCCCCGTGCTAATTTTATCGCTGATGGTAGCCTGCTTCTCCTTGGACATGGTTTACATTCAGATTATGATGGAGGAGGACTAAAAAGAAGGAACTCCTGGCTCACTCCAGCCACTCCTCAGCTTCTGCATCCTCTTCTGGGCTTCAGCACTGTATTGCCAGACTGGAAGGGACTGGGAGGGCACTGGGAAGGCTGGAGGTGCATCAGCAAAGCCAAAGCCCAGATGGAAAGAGGGACCCAAGCAAGCTGGGGCAGGGGGCAGGGGGGAGGCAGGAGCAGCCCCTGGCCCTGCCTGGCCCAGAGTGAGATGGGCCTTGCACTACAGCTGCCCTGCCCCAGTTTTTGGGTGAACAGCGTGATCTGGGGATGCTGATGGGAGATCTGGGCGTGACTGGGGCTGTGCTCTGGACTGGGTCTCTCACAGAGCCCTGGGTGCACCAGCTTTAAGTGTGAGGGCTGAGAGCCCCTGAGGAGCTGGAGGTGCCTGTGTTTGGGGGCTTTTAGTGAACACAAAGCTCAGAGTGGTTCTTGTCACAAGCTGTGGCATCTGGCCAGTGCTGCAGCCCGGGCAGAGCTTCCCCTGTGCCCTCCTGGGAGGCTGTGCCCTCTCACCCACTGGGCAGCCTGGCTGAGCTCACAGCTCCTGCACTTGCAGCCCAGAGTCAGGAGGGTTTGGGCCAGGAGCTTTTTCCTCACAGATTTTCCTTTTTCCTTTATCTGCTGCTGTTTGCCTCCTGGTGGGGTGGAGAGACTGTAGGGAGAGAAGATGCTCTGATTCATCCTTCCCCTGCTGGGTGCAGGTGGAGACCAATGCTCCTTTCCAGGTCCCTCCTCATCCCATCCTGGTGCTGTGCTGGGGAAAAGCTCTCCCAGTGGGGTCACTGGGAAGTGTGGGAGCTGGTGTGGCTCTGCTGGTCCCTGTCCCCTCTCCAGCACCCCGGGGACCCCCTGCCCAGCCTAACACCCCCTTTCTTCTCTGCCTGCTCCTTTCAGATAATAGACAGCGAGAACGAAGCGCTGCTGGCAGCCCTCACCGAGACTTTGGATGATATTCAGGGAGATGAGATGGGCCTGGCTGCCTTCCGAACTATGGAAGAGGGGGACTCGCTCAACTCTGCCACCACCTCACCTGCCCCTTCCCCCAAACCCACCGCCCCGGTCTCGGGGGGGCCGCCCCCGGCCCCCGAGTGTGATGAGCTGTCTCTAGTAAGAACCCACTTCCTACTGTTTAAGGTGGATTTGGATGAGCCCCAGATAAGCCGGCTGCATGGGTATGATAGGAAGCCAAGGTCTGAATTTTTTCATTCTAGGCTTAAAACTCTCTTTAACCGTCAATACCAAAGCATATACTTGTATTGTATACGTATACATGTTCTGCATCATTGCTGTCACCTCCATCACCATCCTCACGGGAACGAGCTGTGTGTATACAAATCTATCTATGGACGGGGTGGGGGCGGGTGGCAGAGGGCTGGGGGCTGCTTTGGCACACCCACACCTGCTTTTAACCCCGCCTGCGGGTGTGGGGCTGCCCGGGGCTCTCCCTGGCTCCTCCCAGCCCCGTGCCCATGGGCAGTGGTGGCTGTTCCCCCTGGCTCTGCCCCGGGCTGAGCTCCCTGCTGTCACAAGAGGGGCTTGCCTGAGTGTCAGCCCCTGCCCTCGGCCCTCAGCGGGAGGGTTTGACCCTCCCTGTGCCTTCCACCAAACGCCCTCAGGGGCTCTGTGGCCTCCAGTCCCTCCAGATCTGGTGGCTGGAGCATCCCCCTCAGTTCCCTGCAATACTGGGGCTCCAGCCCTGCTCCCCTTCCTGGCCAGGATGAACTGGGAGCGTTCCCTGCCATCCCTGGGAGGTTCCCTGGCACGGGACCCCCAGCCTGCTCCCTGCTGCACCCCACAGTCCTCCCCAGAGCCCCCAGCCCGGTCCCGGGGTGTCCCCAAAACCCCAGCGAAGGGGAGGAGTGACATCCAGTGGTGACAGCGTGCATTTCCACCGCCCACGCCCCCAGGGGTATATATCACACATGACCTGTATGTGTATATATAGGATGTATACGTTGCAGGGGCGGGGGGGAAAGGGTGCTGGGCGCTTCCACCAACAGGAGCCTCACTCCTAAATCTGCGGGTGCCCCGGCTGGCATTTCCCGGCAGACCCTGACCCGGGCACCCCTTTTCTATCACTCCCAAACCCCCCAGGGCTCCGTGCCCCCCGGGAGCCCCAGATCTGTCTCTCCTGCAGTCCCCGGTGCCTACGCAGTCGTCTTGCTGTTGAGCTGTTGTCGCCTCCGGTTGTTAGCGCCACACGGGCACAATCTCAAATGTTGTTGCTGGGTGTGGGGTCTGGGGTTTTTTTTTTCCCTCCCCTTGACCAAAATCGGGGTTGAGTAGAAGGCAAACGCTGTGCTGACCGTGCCTGGGGAAAACCCCGCTCCCAGCGCCCCTGGGCTCGGCTCGGTGCTGGGGGAGATCCTCGAGATCCCACAGGGATTTGCATCTGCAAAACGCCTTGAAAGCTCGTTAATGAGTCGAGGCCCTCTCTGGATGTTTTGGCTAAATGAGCCTTGCAAGGGGACTGGAGCTGTCCAACCCCATCACTCACGCCAGTGTAAAGCCTCTGTCACCTCAGGGCAGAATTGATGGAGTGAGAAGCTGGGATGCACGGCAGCTCCCGTGTGTCTGACACCGCTGGGGCTGTCCCTGGGAAGTAAATTCCCTCCTGTCCTCACTGCCCCAGCCTGCCTGGGCATCCCTGAATGCTGTGGGAACAGCCCCGACCCCACAGGGCTGACACAGCCAGGGACCTGCCCCACAGCCACGAGGAGGTGGGAAATCCTAACCCTCCCTGCCTGATTATATTTTTTTCCCCCATTTTTGGGTGGGATGCTGGGTGCTGGATGTGCTCACACACGAGCCCAGGGGCTCTGGCCCCCCGGGCGTTTTCTCCTGCCCTCGCTGCGATGCCCACTCCTTTTCTTGCCACTTCTCTTTGCAGCTGAAGAAGCTGCTCCTGTCTCCGTCGCCCCCAAGCTGCGAGGCCCAGCGGGACGGGAGCGCCCGGCGCCCGGGGACCCCAAAGTCCCGGCCCACACGGCCCTGCACAAAGGTACTGCCCCCAGCCCAGCAGCACCCACCCCCTGGGAGCTGGCCCGTTGGGGGGTGTGGGCAGCCCCGGGGCCGGGCAAGGGGTTGGGGACAGGCAGGGGCTGCCACCCACAGTGCTCCCGTCCCTGTCTGTTGCAGTCTGGGCTCTGCAAAACTTGAGAATTTGTGCTGTGCTAAGAAGCACCTTGATCTCACTTGAAGGGGGGGGGGGGGGGGGTTGGTCTCTCCCAGCTTCCCTGAGCACCCATTTGTGAAAGCTGCATGTGCTCCCTGGGCCCCCCCTTGCCCCCCTCCCTGCTGGCTCTGAGCCCCAGCCAAGGCCTTTGGCCAGCAGTCAGTGTGCAGAGCGCACCCCAGCACTGCAGCTGATGTGGAACCCGGCAGAAGGTTCCATCAGAGATTTTCCTACTTTGCTGATGGTGATGGTGCCGTGCATTAGGCCTGGCAAATTAGAGTGTCTGGGAAGAGCAGCAGATCCCCCCCGGGGAGAAGGAGCATCGCTGCCTGCAGGAGGGGCAGCACCGGGGGCACGGGGCTGACCCCAGGGAGGTCGGGGTGCTGGTGGGCCAGAACTGGGGGGGTTTGAGGGTGTGGGGTGGCTCTGTCAGCCTCCCCCCAGGGTTGTGGCTGTGGGGCTCAGGCTGACATTCTCCTCTCTCCTCTCGGAAGGTGGAGGGTCCCCGGGACAGGAGGGCGAGCGTCCCGCAGGCACAGAGCCGCAGCTGCACGGAGCTGCACCGGCACCTCACCTCCAGCACCTCCTGCTCCCAGACCAAATCCCCCCAGGCACCCGAGGAGTGCCCCGGCAGCGCCCACCACCCTTCCCCGGGCGACTGCGCCCATCACGAGGACGACAGTGACTCCAGCGAGGACTCGCTGAGCTCCGGGGACTCGGCGGCCGCGCTGTCCTCGGCGGAGGATGGCGCGGGCAGCCAGTTCTCCTGCGAGGGGGAGCTGCACTCGGTGGTGGAGCTGATCCGCTACATGCACACCTACTGCCTGCCCCCTCGCAAGCTGCCCGCCCGCGACCCCGCCGACACCAAGCCCCAGCCCTGCAGCCCCTTCAAGAGAGCCAAACCGGACTGTGCCCCCTCCGGCAGCGCCCAGGGCCGGCCGGGCTGCGCCTGGCAGGCGGCCGGCGGCTGCAAGAAGCCCGGAGCATCCTTCTCCATCCTGAAGGAGCTGCTGGCACGGGACCTGCTGTGCGATGTGAGCAAGCCATACCGCCTGGGCAAGCCCGTGTACGCCGCCCTGGCGCGGCCGCCCGGCTCCTGCTCCCCCGTGCCGCCCGACGGGGAGGATGCCGCCGGGACTTGCGCATCCAGAGTGAAAGCGGCGGCGGAGAAGGGCGAGCCCCGGCAGAGCCCCGAGGCGGAGGCGCCGCGGGAGCCGGGCGGCCTTGAGGACGATGCTGGGAAGCAGGAGGGCGCGGGGAAGGCGGCCCGCAGGCAGGACAGCGCGGTGTACGCCGTGCGCCGCTCCAAGAGACTCAACCCCGAGCTGGGGCACTGGCTCTCCTTCCTTGACGAGCCCCACCCCGAGTCCTGCGTGCCCCTGGGCTGCAGGGAGGCCGCGCCCTGCCCGGCGCTGGAGGGCTTCTCTGCCGAAGAGCCGGCGGCCGAAGTGGAGGTGGGGGGCACGGCCCCATCGGCAGAGCCCCAGCCCCTCTGCCTGGGCTCCCTGGGGGATGGCGAGGTGGGCACTGAGAGCCGGCGCTGCGCCCTCCTGGAGCAAACAGGTGAGGGCCTTGGGGACTGTCACTCTGCTGGCCCCCCCAGCCCGCCCCTGCTGCCTGTGCCATCCCTGCCCTGGGCGAGTGATGCCAGCAGGGTGCTGGGCACTGAGCTGGCAGGAGAGCTGTGAGCAGCCCCTGTGCTGCCTGCCTGTGCCTGGGGTGCCATGCATGGGGAGCTGGGGGTACATTCTCTTTTGGGGTGCTTTTTCAGTCCATGGGCACCTTCTGCCTCAGTTTCCCCATCCTTATAATGAGGTGGAGGAGTTGGTGTGGCCATAACCCAGCAGGGACCAGGTTGCCCCATCCCTCCAGTTCCTCCCCATGGGTTCACCCTGGGTCAGGGCTCTGGGGTTCAGCTGCAGTGGTGCCCCAAAACCCCAGCAAGCTGCAAGTACAGCAGTGGCTCAGCCCTGGCAGCATGAGCCATCCCTCTCAGGTGGGCAAAGCCCTCAGGGGGCATTGCAGGGATACAGCTCCACTGGTAACTGCTTCTCTCCTGCCTTTCAGAAACACCCAGGTGTCTCACGCTGTCCTTGGCACAAACGTAAGTGCAGGTGGGGCTGAGTGACCCAGTCTGGGGCAGGAAAGTGCCTGGGGTTGTGTGGCTGTGCAGGGCCTCTGCAGCCAGCACGGGGAGCTGTGTTTGCAGAGCAGCACACTGCGCTGCACTGCTGGGCACGGGGCTGTGGGGAGCCACGGGCTGCAAGGAGCTGGGAGAGTCCCAGGGCAGGGCATCCTCTGTGTGCCCTGGAGCTGCTCACCCCACTGCCCTTGTGGGGTTACTCTGACAGGGAGGGCTCACTTGGTGGGCAGTGCTTTGTCAGCTTTCTTTTGGGTTTTGGGGCTGTGGTTCACCTAAACACTTTTTCTCTCCTGATTTTCTGCTCTTCTCCAGTGACCCAACCTTTGGGAAGCGAAACTTTGAGCCAATGCTGACTGTGGAGCTGTGTGGGACGGCAGGTAGGAGAGGTCTTGAATTCTTCTGTTTTGCAAAAATCTCCTCTTGGAGGGGGCTCTTTTCCCCTAAATTCAGCCTGGAGCCATCGGTTCCAGCCTACCCAGCCAAGGGGCCCCTTCATCCCCTTCACACTGCCGACACAGGAGACTCCCTGAGCACCGTGAGCAGCTCAGGGGAATGTGTCTGGTGTGGGAGGAGCTGTTGAGGGCGGCTCTGCATGCAGGAGGGAAGGGAGAGTCCTCTGGTCCTTATCGGGGTCAAGGCATCCTCCTTGTTCCCCCAAGTGCCGCTGGATGAGGCTGTGGGGGCCACGGGTGCAGCCCAGGGTGGGGCGGGGCAGGATGGAGGGGCAGAGCTGACTCCTGCCCTTTGTTCGGGGGGTTCAGGTCTCACACCGCCCACCACTCCGCCATACAAACCCGCCGAGGAGGACCTGTACAAGCCAGACATCCCCCAGGAGCCGGGCAAGGAGGAGGGGATGGCCCCCAGCCCCGGGGGCGCCGGGGACGCGGCAGCCTCGCGGAAAGGCCCCAGGAAGCACCCGGAGAGGACGGAGCTGTTCGCCCACCTGAGCCGGGCGGGCGGGCGCGCCCTCCCCGAGCAGCAGGGCTTGCTCAAGAGGCCCTTCTCCCGCTCCTTCGGGGACCACGACTACTGCCAGGTGCTGAAACCCGAGGCCGCCCTGCAGAGGAAGGTGCTGAAGTCGTGGGAGCCCCCGAGCCAGGTGGAGACGGAGCACAAGAGGAGGGTCCCGGCCGCCCACTACCAGGGACTGGAGCTCGGCAAGGACACGGGCACGGAGATGCTGTGGAAGGACGGCGTCAAGCAGCTGAGAGACCAGGAGATCAGAGCCAGCTTAACAAAGCACTTTGGCTTTCTGGACAGTGCCCTCGACGACGAGGACATGCTGTTCTGCAAGACCCCCGAGTACGACACCGTCTTTGAGGACAGCTGCAGTGAGAGCGGCTCCCCCGTGGAGGAGGATGAGGAGGAAGAGGAGGAGGAGGAAGAGGAGGAGGAGCATGGCAACACCAAGCTGTGCCTGAGGAGAAACCCCCTTTCCAGGACCAGTTTGCATTACTGCTCCCGGAGCAGGTCCAGCTCAGGCTCCTCGTGCTGCCGCTCGCGGTCACCTGCCAGCAGACGCGCCTTCAGGTACGGGGGGCACGGGGACATGGGGCTGCTTTCACCCCCTGAGTTTTCAGCATGATGCAGGGCAGCCCCAGTGCTTTCTGCTCTGCCGGCCCAAGCAGTAAAGGTGATAATTAATGAAAGAAAAACGATGGAAATAATTGGTACTGCAGCAGCCACTGCTGCAAACATCAGCCATGGCCTGAGGAAGCAGTGGCAGAGCGAAGCAGCCAGGGGGTTCCATGGGTGACAGGGCATGGGCAGGCACCCAAGCCAGGCCTGGGAAGGGGCAAGTGCTGGCTGGGGACAGCCTGGCATCTCTGAGAAAAACCTTCCCAGTGTTTCCAGAGCCCAGTCTCTCCTTGGTTCCCAGTGCCACCGAGTGCCCACCCAATCCTGTGTGTGTCTCAGCTTCCCAGTGATGTTTGAAGCTTTCCCAGCAGCT
Organism: Cettia cetti; assembly: GCA_013401135.1. Classification (NCBI taxonomy): domain Eukaryota; kingdom Metazoa; phylum Chordata; class Aves; order Passeriformes; family Sylviidae; genus Cettia; species Cettia cetti. Next base: position 41,749 of record VZUI01045461.1, on the reverse strand, counting down.
CCCCCAGCCCCGGGCTGACCTCCTGTCCCTCCCTTGCAGGTGTGAGAATGGCGAGCAGTGTCAGGGCGCGAGCGGGCACCGGGGCCAGCAGAAGAAGAGACGGGAAAAGGCCATCGTAAGTGAGCAGGGACAAAGCAACCCCAGCCCTCAGCTCATCTCCTGCTCCAAAAAGCAGCAGTGGAGCCCTGGCTTCAGCATCCCTTGGTGCAAGGCCAGTGTTAAACAAGGACATGGGGGTGGAGGGGGGAGAGGAAAGCCCAACGTGCAGCGGAAGCCGCCAGCCATTGGCAACACACGGAGTCCTTGGCACAGCCATGCCCAGAGCATCCTGCGCTGGTGCCTCAGTGCTCCTGGCACTGGCAGTTTGTGGGGTGAACTGGGGAATCCCTGATGCTGCTCAGCTGCCACAGATGTGGCCCTGCTGCATCTTCATGCACCAGGAACCCGTGGGCACATGCTGGGAGCTGGCAGAGGGGTGGGCACGTGGCAGAGTGAATTGGTGCTCCCTACTGTTGTGCACACACACACTCACACTCACACACGCTGCTTTGGCACTTTTTCCTGCAATGCAATTGGATTTTGCCCCTGGCAATGCTTGGGAATATATCTCACATTTGCCAGGAGAAGCTGAAAGAGCTGCAAGAATGCAGGAGAATTTTAAAAGAGAAGAAGGGGGCGGTGGCTGCTCCAGCCTGGTTGTGGCTGTCCTGGGCGTGACACTGCGACCTGGCTGGAGCAGGGACAGCCAGATCCTGGAGAAATCAGTCTGTCCATGGCAGTGCTTCCCAGTGCAGGCTGGCAGGGACTCCTCCACAGCCCGTCAGCAGCACGGAGGTGCAGGGTCCAAGCCTGAAAGCTTTTGGTTGCTTTGGCAGGGGGAAGGCCGGGTGGTGTACATCAGAAACCTCTCCAGCAGCATGAGCTCCAGTGAGCTGAAGAAACGCTTCGAGGTGTTTGGTGAAATCGTGGAGTGTCAGGTCCTGTCCAGGACTAACAGGTGGGTGGGCAGTGAGCTGTGGGCCAGGGCTGCAGCAGCTACAGGCAGCTCCTCTCCCCAAGCCCCAGAGCACTGCCAGGCAGTGCCACATCGACGCCCTGGCTCGGCCAAGCCCTCAGTCTTGGTGCTTTGGTCAGGGAGGTGCAGTGTGTCCAGAGATCCAAGGGCATCTGTGGGACAGAGCAGTGGAAGAGTGATGGGCCAGGGGTGCAGTGCTGCATCACAAGGGCTGTGGGACTCATCACATCTTGAATTCTTTCTCTGCTTGCTCAGGGGGGAGAAGTACGGCTTCATCACGTACCGGTACTCCGAGCATGCCGCCTTATCGCTGAAGAACGGCCCCTCGCTCAGGAAGAGGAACGAGCCCTCCTTCCAGCTCAGCTCTGGTGGCCTGGGGCGCTTCTTCTGGACCAGATACGCTGACCTGGGTGAGGAAGCAGCAGCTGCTTTGTCTCTTTTATCAGCACAGAGCTGGTACAGCGCACTGCAGCGCTGAGGCCAGGCCACGCAGGGATCCCAAACGCCTTCAGAGCCTGCAGGAAAAGCCCTCTGGCTTTTCTATGGCTCGTGGAACTGCTCGTGGCTCAGACAGGTGGATTGGCAAACTGGGGAGAAGAAAAAAAAAATGGTGTGAGGCCTCAGGGTGTGTTGGCTGCAAAATGTAGCATCACAGCCCGGAGCTGCCGGGTCTCAGCTGAGCACAGCCCATCCTGTGTCTGCTGAGTTTCTGCACAGTGCTGGAGGCTTTCCAGCAGAAAACTCCCTTCTCTCTCTTTAGACAAGGCAGTCAGCAACATTTCATTAGCCCAAGAGGTGATGTGGGTGGTTTGCTGCTCTACAGGACAGATTCACCATGCTGCACATGCACTCTGGAGCCAAAGTGACAGCACTGAAATGTGCTGTGGTGGCATTAATCCTTTCAGTGGTTCAGCAGGGCCTCAGTGACTGTGTCACCAGGGCTGCAGCCTGAGCTGAGGGCCAGGAGCCAAACCCTGTGCTAATCCTGCAAGAGAAATGTGTCCCAGGCTTTGCCCAGCCCTCCACACTTCAGGGTTTCACCAACACTGCATGCTTATTTCTGTACCCTCTGCAGGGGCTGAAGGGTTCTGGATCCCACTTGATGAGTGAAAAGACTGAGGTCCAGAAAATAAAGCCCCAAGGCTTGACTTACCTCCAGATGCCCCATCTGATACAAGTACTCCCTGATTTTTTTATCACCTTGCAATGTCTGCTCTGCTTAGAGCAGCCATCCCCTGACTTTGATTGTGGGCACAAATGTCCGTTGTTCATCTGAATAAATCCCAGAGCCTCCCATTTTGGGCACAGAGAAATTAGGAATCAGGTAGCACCTCATGAGGAAGATGGTGACTGTGCAGTGATGTGGGAGGAGGGCAAGAGCTGCTTCCCCTGCCTAAGAGAAGCCCCCTCAGTGCTCCTCACCTGATTTCTGCAGGGCCATCAGTCACTCCCTTCCTGCACAGCCTGGCTCATTCCTAAAACCCTGCTCATCCTGGTACAGGATGAGAAGGAGAGCCCCCAGGCAGAGATGAAATGGAGCTGTACCATTCAAAAATAAACACCCAAAATGTTAAGCTGGTGTGCAATTAGGCAGCCTTAGTCCTGCTGCGTGCTGAATTCCCTGGGCTTTCCAGGGGCACTGTGCTCAGCTCCTGGCACAGGGCTGGCCACAGCACAGCTCCCATGGCATGGCCCTGTGTCAGCCCCTCCAAATTCAGCTGCACCCAGCAGATTTTTCCCCCTTGGCAGTGAATGCCAGTGGTGTGTGCCCTGCCCAGCTGGGCCTGGCTGCAGCCCCTCTGCCCCAGCTCTTTTCAGTGTCCCCAGTCCTGTCACCGTCACTGCTGTGTGCAGCCTGGCTGTGCAGTAGCAGGGCAGTGAGCAGTGCCCTGCTGTGCCTCAGTTTCCCTCCCCATGAGGCAGAGAGGGCTGCTTCCCCTCTCCCTGACCTCCTTCTGTCCCTGCCCTCCCCAGACTGCGGCACGGACGAGTCCTCCCCGGCTCCAGTGAAAAGCAAGTACGAGACCATGGATTTCGACAGCTTGCTGCAGGAGGCCCAGCTCAGCCTGCATCGGTAACAGCCTTAACCTTGGAGGAATACCTCAATACCTCAGTCAAGGCACTTCCAATATGTTTACGTTTTCAAAGAAATTATTCAGTCTATGGCAAGCGAGAGAGCGAGAGAGAGCGAGAGCACGCCCGCGAGAGAGAGACTGCTGTCCCCTGATCGATGTTTACATTGAACAAAGCTGCTTCTGTCTGTGAGTCCCCATGGTGTTGATGTCTCACTGCCACACGTTAGTCCCCCCTCTGCTTCTGACTGGTTGTTTTAGGGTGAGCCTAGGAGCCCCCCTGCCCCTCTTCCCTCTCCCTGCCCTCCCCATGCTCCCGCCGTGGAGTTGCAGCTGTGTTCACCATAACATTTTTTTGTCCGTAGTGTGTGATGATGAAATTGTTCATTGTGAATAGAATCAGGATTATAAACTAATTTTTAATAGAAGAAGAGAAGAAAAAAAAAAGTATATACTTAAAAAAATGTATTTATGGCTCAGATGTACTGTAATTCAGATTTATTGTACCGCTTCCTTGATTTTTAACTATGCACTGTAATGAGGCATTTGCCACTCAGCAAATGGGGGTCAGAGCAGTCACAGAGCTGACATTCCCCTGCCTCCCCTGCTGGCAAACCGGGGTGCTCGGTGCCTGTCCCGGGGTCGCCCACTTTGCTGTCAAAGCCATTCTTCGTGCTGGCGTGGCCCGAGCCCCCCAGCATCACCCCCGTGCTGAGCTGGGTCCTGGTGGGTGATGGAGCCAGGGCCAGGCAGCTTTGCAGGCTGCAGAGGGTGGAAGAGGGATGCACTGCCTGCAGCCAGTGCTGCTCCAGCCTCTGCTGGAGCCAGGAGAGAGGGGCTGGGCCAGCCTGGCCTGTCCCATGGGTGCTGCTGGCACAACCTGGGGCAGGGATGTTTCCAGCCCATGAGGAGGAGCTGGCTCCTCTCCAGCTCCTTGGGTGGCTGGGAGACTGGCCAGGCCCTGTGGCTTGATCCACGCTCGCCTCCACACCCTGCAGAGCAAGCGGGGCGAGAAGACCTGTCCGTGCTTCCCGCTGGGCAGCCAGCCCCAAATCCAGCCCCAAATCCAGCCCCGAATCCCGAGGGGCAGGGGGGCACAGCACCCACACCGAACACCCACCCAGCAGCCTGCCCCGTAGCTGATAAGCCATACACGTCCCAGCACCCACCCGCAGCCCGGATCCGTCCCACCAGCGCCCCGGGGCACAGCTCTGCCTCTGGCCAAGGGCCCTCGGGCTTGGATTAAATGTAAAACTTACTTGTGGACTTGCCCTCCATGTGTGGGTGCGTGGGATGGAGACACAGCCCTCCAGCAGCCGGAGCAAAGCCCACCACCAGCTGGCCAGAGGCACTGTTTTCCCAAGGGAGTGGGAATCTTGCTGCTCCTCAAGCCATTGCCACCTTCTCCTTTTATTTTTGAGCCCCAGAGACCACTAGGGATTCAGCCATCCTCTGTAGATAGAATATTATAGCCTTAATTCTGCCAATAGATAGATTAGAGTCTCCTGGGGTCTCCCCTCCCCATGACTTGGGGGTTTCATCCCCGGTTCCCTGGGCCTGTTCCGTCCTGCAGGGAGAGTGACCAAAGCCTCGGAAATGGCACCAGACGTGACACCAAGAGCCAGAGCCCTGCCAGGGTGGCCCCTGGCCTGGGGGCTGGGGTGCAGCTGGGCTCTGGCAGCAGCAGGAATGCCGACACCAGCACAGTTCCCTGGCTGCTCCCCTGGGGAGAGCCGTGGTTCTGACAGCCAGCCCGGCAGCGCCGGGGCCCCGAGGCCACCGTGGGGTCCCCAACCCGCCGCCGGTGACCATCACTGCCAGGGAACAGCCCTTGTGCCATTGCAGCCCCAGCAGTGAAACCTGGAGCCTCTCCCTGCCCAAAATCCCCCTGTTCTCATCCCACCCCAGCAACCACGAGCAGCTCTGGCCGAGACTGAGCATCTGCTATTGGCAATTGCCTCATTGTAGCTTTGCCTTTTTCTGTCCTAGTATTTCCTCACGATGATGATGTTTACATGTGATTGCTATAGAGCTTATGTAGAATGTATATAGCGACACATTTAGGGTGGGTAGTACTGTCCTGTGCTGTGCTGATGTTTTTCAGAAAACGATCAATCTCCCCCCCCAAAAAAAACCAAAAAAAAACCAAAAAAAAAAAAAAAAAAAAAAGAAAAGAAAAAAGAAAAAAAAAAAAAGAAAAGCAAATAAGTGGAATTCTTCCATCTCCCACTCAGTCGGAGGCACCCATGGCCGGGCCCCGCTGGGGATGCATCAAGGGTGGTGGAGAGGAAGGGTTAGTGCAGAGCTGGGGGTGCTCCAGCCCACTCCAGGGGATCGCAGTCCCTTCCCAAGCACTGGTTTTGGCACACCCAGACCCAGAATTTCCCAGTGTTTCCCTGTGGCTGGGTGCCCTGGGTCAGCCCCCAGCCAGTGCTGGGGAAGGGGAGGGCTGGTCCTGCACAGAGCTCATCAGTACTGCAGCCCTAGGGTAGGAACAGATGCAATAAGTGGTCTTTGTGGTGCCTGAAGCCTATAAAGTGGGGTTGGGTTTTCTCTTTTTGGTTTGGGGTTTTACTTTTTTTTCCCCATTCACTTGGGATGGTTTGTTTTCCCTCCTCCCCAAAAGAATCTTTCATTTCCAGGACTTATGCACTATGTTTAGAGTCCCTTGGGCTGTGTGCTGCCTGCCCTAGGGCTTCCCCCCACCTTTTAGGACTGGGTGAAAAATAAATTTCCACTTGATTTTTTTTTTTTTTAATTTTGTGGGGTTTTTTTACTCCAAAGGTGTCTTTAGCTCACAGTGCTCGAGTCTGCAGGAAGGTGGGTCAGGCACAGGGGCAGGTGAGAGCTCCCTGCTGAGCTGCCTAAGGTTTGGATGCTGACAGGGAAATGGGGCAGGAGCAAAGCAATCCCCAGGCACAGCTGCCAGGGCTTTGCAGGAACTGCCAGGGGCTGGGCATCCCCCTTTTTCCAAGGATTGCCTTTACACCCCACCCAGCCTGTGGCATCACCGTGGGTGCCCCTCAGAAAGGGACCCCTCACACCCCAGCCCCCTGCGAGGGCTGTGGGGTGGACAGGAGGAACTGGGAGCAGAAGGGTTTATTCTGGCAGGCAATAAGTCAGGAGGAGATTTATTTTTTTAAAACTGTGTAAGCCTAGAACGTCCCCCAGCCCTTTCCTGCAGGTGCTGTGGGGAAATGCTGAATGTGTGAAGAGTTTCAAAGATGAAATGCCCCTTTGCTTGTTTTGCACAGGTTTGCCCCAGAAAATCTCGTTGTTCAGGGGGGGCAGCAGGTTTCTGGCTGGAATCCAGCGTGTCCCTGAAGCTCCGCAGGGAGGAGCAAACGTTTCTGAGTGTGTGGGCTGAATGCAGAGGACAATCCCAGGTTTTAGGTTGGATGCTGCCCCAAAGCAAAGGTTTCTGTCAATTCCTCAGCGCAGCTGCCTGGGCTGCACATCTTTCAGGAAGCAGCAGCTCAGTCACCGCGCTACAGCCCCGAGCCTGATCTCAGCTCTGGGCCATCAAATGAGTTTTGCAATTGCAGATCGACGCGGTTTTCTCCTTTTTTGGGGGGATTTTTTTTCTTTCTGGAGTCCTGAGATACACTGGTGTTGGAGCTGAACCCGACACCCGTTCTGTTCTAAGTGCATCCCTGACAATCTCAAGCAATATAGAGCCAAAAGCAGCCTTGGGCTTTCATTTTGGGGTTTCATTCCTCTTCCCTCGCCCTCCCCGGGGCCAGGGGCAGCAGCAGGAGTTGGGGAGGGAGTGTGTGAGTGCATGTGAGAAAGAGAGAGAACAGTTCAGTTGATGCATTTCTTGAGAAAGGTGTAAGAATTTCACCTAAAAAGGGGCACATCTGCTTTGTTATTTATAAAAAAAAAAAAAGCTAAATTCTGTCTTTTTCTTCTTTTTTTTTTTTTTTAAGTAAAAGGACACTGCTCATAATTATTAGGGGCCAATTCTGCCTCTCTTGCTCATGCTCAGTGAGTATTACTTAACTGCAATTTTCTACTTGCAGAGTAAGTAAAAGCAGGCAGAATTGATCCCTCTATGATTAAGAATCCAGTTTTTAGTACTTTTTTTTTAAATTGGTAGCGGTTTTTTTTATATTTCACTTAATTTTTCCCCCAGTTCCGTTCTGTTGTGTCCTTATTTATGTAATATACTTTAACCTTAAGAGATGGCATGGATTCTTATGCCTTTCCTTTATTATTATTGTTATTATTTTTAAAAAACAAAAGAGATTTATTTCTAGTGTGATTTAACTGTCTACCTTCTAAAATGAGAGAACGTTTTCTTGTATTTTTACATTGTCAGATTCTATAGTTTCATAGATAATTTAACCAAATCGCTCAATGTATTCTCTATATCTATCCAGTGGGTATAAAAGTTCTATTTTAAATTGTGTAAATACTTCAGAACTGGCTTCTTTTTCCAGACTCCCCTGCCGTGGAGTTTCTTGTTTACATCAAAAAGACTGTAGAATCTCTACGCTCATGTACTGTAAATAGTGAAGTGATCTGCCTATAAATAAACGATAACATATATACTATAAAGTGGAAAGAACAAAAAAAGGAAGAAGTTTGTGCTGCTATCCTTCAGTTTTTAGTGCAAGTCTGCTCGGGGTGAGGTGTTTTGCTCTGCCTGGCTGGCAGTGGGGCTGTGCCAGTGCCAAGGAGGTGGCAGAGTCTCCCAGCTGCCAGGGATGCAGCTCCTGCCTGGGAACATCCCTGCATGTTGCTGTTTGAAGTGTGGCTTCTCCCAGTTTAACTCGTGCAGGAAAAACCTGGGCTCTGCACTCTGGACTTCGAGTGCTGCCACTGCCACAGGACCCCTGGCTGAAGAAACTCCCCAGAAGGAGTGGGTGAAGAATGCAGCAGGGCACGCTCCTCAGATTTTCTGGAGTGATGAAAAGGAGAGCAGGAAAAAATGTGGAAAAGACTCCAGGTGGTGATGCAGCAGCTGTGCAGCTGAGGATGGCACCTGAGAGCCCCTGGAAGCAGGAGAGCAGGCCCTGGGAGCCAAACTGGGGCACGGCCGTGGTGTCCTGGCTCAGGATGGCACCTGAGAGCCCCTGGAAGCAGGAGAGCAGGCCCTGGGAGCCAAACTGGGGCATGGCCGTGGTGTCCTGGCTCAGGATGGCACCTGAGAGCCCCTGGAAGCAGGAGAGCAGGCCCTGGGAGCAGTCCAGGCTGTGGAAGGGGTGTTTGGAAGGCCTGGGCAGGCCCAGCACGGGCACAGCTGCCCCGGGCACTCGGGAGCCCCATTCCAGCCCCTGTGGGGGCTCACCAAGCTGGAGAAGTTGCACTGATTTTATCCACACCATGGATCAGTGATGCTGCCGGGCTGGAGGATCCCAGCAGGCAGAAGGGAGCAGCTCTGCAAGGTGCTGAGCTGTGCCAGCTGCTGGTTTTGGCTGGTTTGCACCAATTTAGGCAGCAGCTCTACACCTGCCTGTCTCCAGCACATCTGTGGGAGCCCAGTGTGGGTCCCCCAGCTGGAACCAGCCTCCCACCCCAAACCCAGCCCCTCATCCCTGCCACTGCTGCACCCAGAGGGGAGAGCTGATGGGAAGCCCATTCCCTGCTGCTTTCCAAAGCCAGCAGGCTTCAAGGCCACCAAAGAGCAATGTTTTCCTGAGATACATCAGGCACTGTGATGCCAATAGCGCCCAGACAGATGAAAACATGCACTTGGAGGAGGGAATGTGGGAATGCAGCTGGGACAGCCAGTGATGGGGTGCCTGGGGTGGGCAATTGTGGAGCAGAGACACAGGAGTGGCTTCCCAGGAGGGAGAGGGGCACACAAAGGAAGGGTCTGCAGGGGGGGACAGACCCAGAGCTGATGTTTGTCCTCGCAGCCCAACCTGTGCCTTCAACACTGCATTCCCAGGCAGACTCCTGGAAAATAAAGCACTGATACTGTTTATTGAATTAGTGTTTATTGAAGATAATTCCTGGAAGCAGACTGAGAGTCTGAAGGGAGCTGCTGGTGAATGTTGACATCAGCCCAACAGTTCCGTTGGTCCCAGCAATTACTTCCAACCATTTGGGAAAAATCCCAGCAGGACTGTTTTTATTTTGGCATAACTTTTTGATAAAACTACTTCTTTTCACACAGACAGGAGCTATTTTGGAGTAACTCATGTGGCTGCTGGAGGGGAGGGAGGCAATGTTGTTTATCTCCTGGCACAGTGTGCCTCGTGGGAAGGGAAAATCAGTCACTCAGGAGCTTCTGTGAACAGGGCCAGCTTTGGGCACTGCCCTGGGCTGGCTGGCACCTGGCAGTGTGGGCAGCACACCCAGGCTGCTGCTCCTGACCAGTGTGGAATGCCCACTGTGTGGACTTCATTTCACTGCCTGCTGAGCTATCCTGGGCTGCTTTTTGGCGTTTCAGCTCCCACCTGTGCCCTGAGCACCATCTGACACCAAATCCTGCCCTGGGCTCTGCTGGCACAGCAACTCCCTGACAGGGACCTCAGCTTTGTGCCACACAGGGTCTGCCCAGGGGCTCTGGAGGCTGCACCTCAAGGGACCCATGCATTTGCCCACTCAGCATTTATCAGTCCCAGGCTGTTGTCCAGGTGCATTCAGGTGTCTTTGCAGAGGGGAACAGGTTTGGTTCCTTTACTCTCTGGCTGGTCCAGCTGTCCCAACCTCCCTGCCCACAAAGATTCTTCCCAGCTTTCCTTCCTGCCTCACTTCCTGACCCATCAAAGCAGGGCAGGACCTTCTGCCACATTCCCCTTGAAGTGTCCAAGCTCTCAGCCTCCAGCTGCTGCATGGAGTTTGTCCTGTTTAATTTTTTAATTCCTAAGGAATTAAACTAACACTTTCAGTATTTCAATATTAGAAAGTGGCATCACTTTATTTCAGCCCCAGGCATGTGGGACATAACTCCCTATTATACACACCACACCTTGCTAACAGACCAGTTTAAATCTATGGAACTTTCATATATTCAATACATTTCCTCAAACTCCTACCGATACTCTAAACACTCCCTAAATTTTCTGCTTATTTCAATCACTACTCAGAGTTTATTTTCATTGGCGTAGTCTTCTTTTAAGGGTCTTTGGTGGTCGTTTGAGGAACATCCAACTCCTCCAATTATTCTTTTTTATTATTCACAGGCGTCCAAAAACGTTTCCTCTCTTTGAGTGCATCGCATTGCTGTGGTGTGGCCCGGATATTCTTTCTTAATCAGCACTGCTCAGGCTCACAGTTTTACAGCTGAGATAACCATTTGCACACAGGACAAAGCCCTGTCGGTTAAACCGAAAGGAATTCCCAAGACTTAATTAAAACATGACTTGTCACAATTTTTTTTTCTCAACACCGAAACAAACACCCTTGCCCCCGTGGCACGGAGAGGCAGGAGGCCGGAGGGAGGGGAGGGATGACCCTCCCTTGCAAGGGGAGGAGGCAGCAGCTTTCAGCTGACGGGGTGAAAAGTTTGTTTCTTTTCCGTACCGAGTTTTGTTTCGTTTCCCAGCTGAGCCCTCCCTCAGGCCCTCAGCCCTGCCCCGGAGCTGCAGCGCCATGGCCGGGGCGGAGGCTGTGTCCGGCCTGAGGGAAGAGCTGACCTGCCCCATCTGCCTGGACATTTACAAGGAGCCCTTGTCCCTGGGCTGCGGGCACAGCTTCTGCAGGCTGTGCATCGAGCAGGCGCTGCGCTGCCCCCCGGGCGCTGCCCGCTGCCCGCTCTGCCACTCCCTGGCCGGGGAGGTGCAGCCCAACTTCCTCCTCCGCAACATCGTGCAGAAGTTCATGGACGCTACCGCGCACCCAGAGGGGCAAATGCAGGAAGGGCAATGCAAGGAGAAGGGGGAAAGCTCGGCCCAGCCGGACAAGGTGGTCCCGTGTGATTTCTGCCTGGAGGAGCCGCAGCCCGCAGTGAAGACGTGCCTGAGCTGCGAAGCCTCCCTGTGCCAAGCCCACCTGAACAAGCACAACAGTAAGAACGCCCAGAGCCATGTGCTGGTGGAGCCCTGCCATGCCCAGGTTCTGACTGAGAGGAAATGCCCCCAGCACGGCAAACTGCTGGAGTGCTTCTGTGAGAATGACTGGGCCTGCATCTGCATCGTGTGCTCCATCGTCTCCCACAAGGGCCACAAGATCATCAGTTTGGAGGAGGCTTTCAAGGAAGCTCAGGTAAGAGGCTGCTGGGACAGTGGGACGGGCGAGGATTGCACCAGGAAAACCCCAGAGAGCTGCCCATGGCACAGGGGCTCCTCCTGAGTTCCAGAACTGCAGACCCAGGGTGGGGCTGAATCGCAATCCTGGGCTTTTATTCTCGGTTTTGTTCCAGATCCTCTCTAGGTTTGGCTCTTGAGATATAAAACAAGGTGCTATAAATGCTTTTTTTTGCCCTCCTGAGGGAAGAGTTTGGCCAAATTGGTGAGACTGAGTGCTCCTGCAAGGTTTTAGCCCTTGGTGCACCTCCAAGCTGAAGATGAGCCTGAGCCGCACTTAAGCAAAGATAATTAATGACAGAGTAACAGAAAGAAAGGTGCCAACAGAGGAAATAGCTTTATGTATGGCTCGTGCACATGAACAGTTTTCAGCTTCACATCGTCTTTTTTGTGTTTGCAATTGTGGCCTTTGTTAAGGAATAAAACATTCCAGTAAACCTTTATCTACTGATTTGTCCTGAGAGCATGCAATGAGCAAACCTGCTGCAAGTCTAGCTTAACCCCTGCGGATAAAACTGCTGATCTCGTGCATTAGGCCAGTCCTATCCTGATATCTCCTTCCGGTTATATTTGTAGATATCTTATCCTGGAACTCTGGAAACACTGAAAAACCACGAAGCTATGCTGGATCAAGCCATAGCAAACCTGCTGAAACAACTGGAGGGAATAAAGGTTTGTTTCAAGGTCCAGTATTACCTTGGGGTGGTTGCTTGCTGGTAAATGATGAGATAAAATTTTATTTTGCCTTTCCCCAGATCATGGATTTTGAAGCTTTTTTAGTTCCTGGGTGGTTTCTCATGTATTTTTGAGGTTTCTTCTTTGTGGAAGGATGACTTTCTCATCAGTCTGGGAGGTACATTATTAGTTAAGATGAAGAAAGTCTGTGCCTCTTCATGAGTGGCTGGTGTATGGCTTTTTTATTTTTCCAAACTTCAACGTTTAGTTTCTTCTCTCATCCCAGAAAAAAGACAGATTTTTTTTTTTTTCTGAGTGAGAGCTCATGTGGAAAATGCCCCTTACAATTTTGAAATTGTTTTCTTAATAGATTGAGGACAGCCAGCGGAGGGCACAGCTGGAGGACCTGTTCGAGGTGATCTATAAGAAGCTAGAGGACAAAAAAGGAGAGGTCCTGAAAGTTTTTGATGGCTACGAGGAGCAACAAATTGATCGGATTCAGACAGAGATGAATAAACACAAGAGGGAGAGGGATTCAGCCAGCCATGATGTTCAGGAGCTGGAGGCTCTGAGAAATCAGAAGGACACACTTCTTTTCACCAAGGTACCTATCAGCATCTCCCTTCCCAGAGACACACAGCTCCAGGCTCGGCCTGTGCCTGCACTGTGCTAATTCTGCTTTCAAAATGTCTTTACAGGCTTTTGCAGCAATTAAAGCCAGGTAAGCTCTTCCTGAGGTTTCATACCTTTACTGATGGTCCGGACGAGGGGATGGAGTGCAGTCTCAGTAAGTTCCCAGGCAGCACTGAGGGAGGCAGGAGTGTGGCTGTGCTGGAGGGCAGGAAGCTCTGCAGAGGGATCAGGTGGGCATCGGGCACAGCTTGGACTCTATGGCTTTGGAGGTCTTTTTCCACCTCAGTGATTCTGTGCTTCTGTGATTCCTTCTGCATGTTTTAGGCAACGCAAGGCACTGCCTAGAATGGATGGTGTGACAGTGCCAAAGCCGCCCATTACTTTGGAGAAAGCAACAACAGATGCTATTCAGCTCCAGTTCCAGCAATTCCTCTCAAACATGGAGCACTCCTTTAGGCCACCACCATCCGTATCTTTTGAATATGGAGCAGTACCTCCTTGTAAGTGCTCATTTCACTGTGTCAAATGCAAGGTGGAGAAGTCAATAAAACATCTGTAAGGCATAATGAGACACCAAGTACCTCTAGAAGGGCTAATTCCTTACACTGTGTGCTTATTTGCACACACGTGTGCAGCAAAGGGAGCTGGTCCTGGGATTCAGGGTTTTGGGGCACGCCTTGAATACACCTTGCTAAACCAGGCTATGTGTAAAGAGGCTTGAAAGTCCCAGGAGTTTTCTGAGAGGATTAAGATGAAAAATACCTCTGTGGCATCCCTTTGGTTCAAGGGGAAAGCTGAGAACTCATCACAGCAGCAGTTTGCTTACGACAAGGTTCAGTTTGCTTAGGGCATAAATAAACTGCTCTTTTCTGTGTAAATACCTCTACTCCTTTGCAATGCTTTGTAAGCTGAGCCTACAATCCCAGAGCTGTGCACAGTGGGACACTTGTCTGACTGAATTGATGAAATTAGGGTTCCCTGGGTACTGCTCTCTGGATGGTGCTTCAGCCCTCCCTGGCAGCGAGCCTCGGGTCAGGACAGAGGCAGACTCCAAATCTCTACCCTTATCTGTTAATCATAATGTGTTTTTTTTCTGTTTAGATTCCTTTTGTGGTGGTACAACACACCATGGTCCCACGTTTGGATTTTCCTCTTCTTTTCATTTCAAGTAGCCTAATGAAACACAAATTCAGTGGCAATCATAATTAAAACAATCACAGAAATGAGGGAAGAAAGAGAGAAAACCCAGCCAAAACTAACGACGCACCACACAATTGCTCCCCAATCACCTGCTCTCTGATGTCCAGCCACTGTTCCTGAGCAGCAATTGGTTCCTTCTGGCCATCTCCCCCCAGTTCATGTACTGGCCATGTTGTTCTGTGGTGTGGAATATCCCTTTGGCCAGTTTGGGTCACCAGCCCCAGCTTTGCTCCTTCCCAGCTTTTTGTGCATCTCCTCCCTGGCAGAGCACGAGGCATGGAAAGGTCCTTGGCTCAGATTAAGCACTGCTCAGCAACAGCCAAACCATCACTGTTATCAACGTTATTCCCTCCCGAACCCAAAACGGTACCAGCTGCTGAGAAGAGAAGGAATTCTATCCCAGCCCAAACCAGGACAGGACTCCAATACCCACGGTGCCACCCCAGACGTGCAGGGCGACCAGAGCTGCTGGGAGGAGGACACCAGCAACAAGAGCTGCTGGAAGCTTGGAATTGTTTGTGCCTGGTTTGAGTGCTGCCTGCAAATGCCTCACAGTTACCTCTGTGTGTTCCTTAGGTCTAAGACGTCAACGGCAGAAGAAACGTTCTGTCTTTCCATGATATGTCGATCAAGGCTGGACATCCCGCTAACTTCAGGCATGTAGAGACAGGAACCATCCCTTTGAAGTATCCCATCCATGCTGCCACCAGCATGTGGAAACTCCTGTAGTGATATGGGGACGAGGTGTTATTTTGTATTTCTAGGCCTAGAAATGGTGAGCCTTGCACAGAGGCTATGCTAAGCTGGCATATCAGAAATTGGATTGTGGGTTGCTGTGATAGGGGGTGTATCACAGCACCCTACCTCTTCCTGCAAGAGCTCCTCTTTTATTTGTTCTGTTAATCATAATGGAAATATCGTTAAGTTGCTCATTTTTGCTCAGCTGTATCAAATATTGTGTTGGCTTCATGTTATTAAAGTCGTGTTATTAGCTTGCAAAACGCGATGGCAATTTATTTTATCTAAAAGTTGACAGCACAACATCAACTGCTGCAGAACTAGGCAGCAGCAATGCTGATCTTTGATCGAAGGCAGCAGCTTCTGCCTCTGCTGTCTCTTTCCATCCTGCACATCCAGTGCAGAAGCAAAGCTGCCCCGGGAGGTGAGGGGAGACTGGGCAGCATTTTCTGCTGGAGACTCGGGAAACTTCCCGAACTGGCTGCCGCAGTGTGGAGCCGGCAGAGGGAACATTTCTCTGCCGGGCGGAGGAAGGGCTCGGAGGGGAAGGGCGGGCTTGCAGGGGAAGTGGAGCCTCTGGTGTTTAGTTTCGGTGTTCTCGCTGCAGCCATGGCAAAAGCTGGGCAGGGATGTGGCGGTGCCGGCAGCCTGGAGGCCGAGCTCACCTGCCCCATCTGCCTGGGCCTGTACCAGGAGCCGGTGTCGCTGAGCTGCGGCCACAACTTCTGCCGGCGATGCATTGAGGAGGTGCTGGGAACCCAGCAGAATTCCCGGGGCCCCTCTACCTGCCCTATATGCAGGGCCCACCTGGGGCCCACTGCCGAGCTGCGGAACAACTTCAAGGTGAGCAACATCGTGGAGGCGTTTCAGGCCAGCGCTTCCAAAGGACAGCAGGCTCGAAGAGAAAGCCTCGAACAGGGGGAAGGCATCGAGACAGGCGTGGTGCCCTGTGAGCACTGCCTGGATGGGCCCCAGCCGGCCGTGAAAACCTGCCTGGTTTGCGAGGCTTCCCTGTGCCAGGCCCACCTGAGCAAACACAACGCCAAGGGTTTTCATCAGGAGCACATCCTGGTGGAGGTGGGAGCGAGCCAGGCCGAGGAGAGGAGGTGCGGGGATCACGGCAAGCTGCTGGAATGCTACTGCATGAGGGAGGAGAAGTGCGTCTGCATCCTCTGCTCCATCGCCGGCACCCACAAGGGCCACGAAGTCATCACTATGAAGGAGGGACGCGACCAACAGCTGGTAAGGAGCTCTTCCCTCCCCATGGCCCCTGCCCTGGCCGCGAAAAAGGGGGGAAGCCGCAGGAAGGGCGGTGGGGCTTTCGCAGGGAATGGGGGCGGGCGTGAGGGCAGCTCCGGGGATTTCCTCTCCGCCCCGGCAAGGGACCGGCGCATTGTTCTGGAATTTGCTTTTCATTTCCTCCTGCGTATTGCCAGAGCAGTGCGGATAGCTAAGCAGAGGGAGAAAGGTGTTTGGGGCTGGCCAGGCGTGGGTCAGTCCCCCAGGGTGTGGGGACGTGGCAGAGCCGGCGAGAGGCTCGGCTGCCCCACAGCAGCGAGGTGCAGCCCCGGGACCGCCCGCCGCCCTCGCTGCCGTGTTCCTGGCTGGGACTGAGGAGCATTCCTGCAGGGATTAGAAAATCCCTCCCTCCGCAGAGCCCCGGCAAAGCCATTTCAACTGAACTTTGGGTGGGGAAGGGAGTTTTTCCCTCTCGAAGTCCTTTCCTGGGGCTTGGTCCATGCTGTAGCGCGGTGGGGATCAGGCTCTGCTCCCCAGTGACAGTGACAGGATGAGGGGACGCTGTCTCAAGCTGTGCCGGGGAGGTTCAAGTTGGACATCAGGAGGAATTTCTTCACTGAGAGGGTTGTTAAACATTGGAAGGAGCTGCCCAGGCAGGTTTGGAGCCTCATCCCTGGCAGTGTCCAAGGAATGACTGCATGTGGCACTCAGTGCTCCGGGCTGGGTGAAAAGATGGGGATAGGTTGAACTCGATGGTCTGGGAGGTCTTTTCCCATTTCAGTGATTCTGAGATTCCTTCCTCTGCCACAAGTTTCTTGGAGCTGATGTCCCAGCAGATACAAGAGACACAGGGCCTCTGTTCCTGCCTCTGAGTCCAGCTGCTGTCCTTTAAATGCTCCAGAATCAGCTGAAACTGAGGGGATAAAATGCATTTTCTGTGCTCACTCACTGCCTTGCATTTGAAATATCTGAGCTCAGTTTAGAGCCCAAGCACAAACCCTACAACAACCCAGTGCATGGGCAGTAAATGGCTCCCTCTGGACCTCAGGACAGGTCACAGCCTCCTCAGGAATCAGCAGAAGCATCCTTTGCGGTTATATGAATTGCAAACAAACTTCCTCCCCTAAGTTACTAGTTAATATCAAAATTTTAAGCAGAAGTGGGATGTGTGAGACAATGGCCGTTTCACCAGCTCCACAAATGGCCAGTCTGGTTTGAAGCTGTTCCTGCTGTGAAGTTCAGTGCTGTCTTTCCTTCTGCCAGGTTAAACTCTCCAACACCAAGACAGAGCTGCAGGAATTTAAAAGTCATTTAGTTACTGCCCTAGAAGAGCTTCAGGAAAGCGAGGATCAGATCAAGGTTGGTATCCAGATTACTGCTAATTCAGAGCATCTTTCCTTCACACTTTCCTAGCAATAAATGATGGTAACTATACCATTAGAAGCAGATGGATAGAAAGGGAAAAGTGCTCTGAGAAACTGCCAGAAGCCAAGCTTTATCACATCTTCCAGATCCTCCAGGAGGAGGAGGAACCAGCTGGAACCAGCTGGGGAATTCCACCCTGTATGGTGGTTGCACTGACCAGGTTGCAGGACTGGCAGCCCACAGACTGTACATAAGATTATGTATTTTAAAAGTTTTCTACCT
Organism: Cettia cetti; assembly: GCA_013401135.1. Classification (NCBI taxonomy): domain Eukaryota; kingdom Metazoa; phylum Chordata; class Aves; order Passeriformes; family Sylviidae; genus Cettia; species Cettia cetti. Next base: position 24,332 of record VZUI01045461.1, on the reverse strand, counting down.
GTTTAATAAAAGAAAAGCAATTTATATCTGCAAGTGGGATTTTTTGGTGTGCACTAGTAAGCTCTCACATTGGTAGCTGAAATTCATCTGAATTTGTTACTATATCAGGATTAATTTTGAAAAGCCTCTGTTGAATCAGGTATTCTAAGCAAATGTTTCTTGTCTGCTTCCTTCCAAAGCCAGTGGAAAAGACAGATACAATCCTAATTGTTGAGCAGAGACACTAAAATGAAGGGTGGAGTTTCTGAGCCAGTGCCCCTTTTTCTTATCTCTTCATTTAGATCTATACCAAAACACTGACTTCTGAGCTAAAAGAGCTGTTTAATGATCTAGAGACACAGCTTCATGAGAGAAAGACAATGATCCTGAGTGACATTCTGTCTAATGAGGAAAAAGAACTGGCAGTCGTTGCCGACAAGAGGAAGAGCATGGAACAGAAGAGAGACCAGGTTGAGCAGAATCTTCAGGCTCTGCAGGAGATAAAAGAGCAACCAGATATTTTCCTCTTCTTCAAAGTAAGCAGTGGTATTCTGCTTTTCTTCATGGATCTGCCTATTTCTCAGCCACGTGACCTTTCTGAAAATTGAAAATCACACTAATAATATTTTTCCTTTTTTTTTTTTCTTTTTTCTTTGTTTTTTTCTTTGCAATCCTCTTGGTAGGATCTGAAACTGGTCACAGACAGGTATGTTCCACTTCATAACACTTGTTTTCTTCTTTGAAAAAATATGGTGTTGATAACTGGGATCAAACCCCACTGCCTGTGCCCCCCTGTCCCACCACCCTGTGCTGCAAAGCTGCTCCCTGTTCCAGCTGAGCCAGAGGGCACCACATCCACACAATTATCAGGCATGGAGAGTTCCCTGCCTGCTCTTACACTTGTCCCTTTAAATTTTGGTTTTCTGGCTGGATTCTGATGAAAACCACTGGCTTTTATTACCAGAAAACTGTTTTTATCAGAGATGAGTCCCCTAGGGTTCAGTTTACTGTAACACTCTCTTGGATGCACATTGGTGACTCTCCCTCAGCTGAGTTCCCAGGGAACAGCCTTTGGCAGCAGAGGTCACCATTTCCCACCAAGTTTTTGAGTTGTGGACAAGCTTTATTATCACTTCTTTTGCAAATGATATCTTTAATTTATAACTTACCACATCCTATGCAATGCCTGGTTGTCAGCTGTAATTCAGTGGTGCAGTGACACACCAGCAGTTCCAGATCCACGAGATGCTTTGCAGCAGCACTGGAGGGCTGCACGAAGGGCTGGCTCCAATATCTACCTGGAATTTGAGATGTCACCTCTGTAACTTGCACAGATAAAGCTGAGTTCAAACTTGGGTTGTAAGGAGAACTTGGGATCACCTCAGGGCTGCAGCTCCATCGGTTACCCACAGCTGTGCCACAAGTCACATCCTAGCCCATGGGATCAAGGTAGCTTTGCAGAAACTTGGACACCATTTAATATGTTTGGCATTCTTGTTCTGTCACTGCTACAACAGTAAGAGCCTGCCTGCAGCAAGTCAAGACCCTGTTCACACATGGGGATAATCAAAACACCTCCTTTCATTATCAGCATTTGGAAGTTCCAGTGCAGGTGGGTAAGCAAAAGGCATTGCCAAATAAATAACAGAATGTAACAATTGGAATTCAACCTCCACAAAGGGCTGTTAACGCAATAATTCACGTTGCCAAAGCCCTCTCCTCTTTGCAGACTCTGTCCTAGTGAAGAATTTGTTACCTTTGGACGCTGGATGGTTTTCCTTGGTGCAATGACTCTCTGTGCCCTAGGGCTGCAAGTCTGGATCTGGACACTGAGAGTGTGGACGTGGAGGAGGTGGAGCTGGATCAGAGAATGCTTGCCCACTACAAAGCCCAGGAGAAGAAGTTGGTGTCACAGCTGGACTCTCTGCTGGAGGACGTGCGGGGTGAGCCCCGTGGGAAGCAGGGACCCCAACCCCTGGGGGCAGCTCCTTCCACCAGGCTGTGAGGGGCTGATGGTCCTGGGAGTGCTGGGGAGGGGACAGGGGACAGGTTTCTGTGGATAACAAGGAAGAGGTCTGCTCCTAAGCAGTGCAAGGCCAGTTTCTCCTCTCTCTGATGTGGTTTCCTGCTGCCGTTAACTTCCCAAGTTGGGTTCTCAATCCTGCTGCCAAGAAATGGCCTCTGTGACTGCCCAGCCCCATCCCATTCTGGTTTATCTCTGACCATGAAATCCAGCCCTAAATTTGAATTCATTGCCAGCTTTGTTAACCATTCTTCTCTCTTTTTTTTTTTTTTTTTTTTTAAGAGAAACTTACCAACTTAAATGGACCAGAGCAGGTAAATCCTTTTCTTTACTTACAAAATGTTCCCTGCAAATTTGTCCAGTTGTTCATTTAAGGAGTGTGCGTCCTGCACTTTCCTGGTTCAGTTTCAAGGAGACCTAAGCAGAGTTTCAAGGGTCTAAGGCCTAAGGCTGTCCTTCACCTTAAAAGAAGGGAGCCAGATCTATTCACATCTCCTGATCTGCTATTAACAAAATGTGATTTGTGTTTTGTAAGGTTCTAACTTTCAGCATCATTTCTTTACAGTGAGGCTTCACTTACTGATACCTCTCCAGAATATAAGCATTCAAAAATACTATTTATTCCTCAGGACTCTGGCTTGGGGCTGTGAGTCTTGCAGAGATCATCTCCCACCTAGCAATGTTATCAGCATTTGGTTGCAGGCATCTCCTGTCCTTGCCAGAGCATGCAGCCTCAGGGCACAGCTCTTGAAATCTGCACTGGGCAGAAATCTCTGGGAACTCACCAGGGAAATCATTTATCCTCAGCCTGAGGGAGACACTGGCTTTGCTTCAGCACTCAGGAAAACTCTGAGCCTGTTCCAAGGAAAGACCACAGAGGGGTTCCCACCAACTGGGCAGGAACTGGAGCAAACCAGTACCTGAAAATGTTCCCTAGACAAATCCAAATGCTCAGGAGATATGAAATGTGGGAACAGTATTTCTCTGCAGATAGCACTAGTCCAGTGCTCAAGTATTTATCTGCTGGGCACAGTAGAGCATCTTTTCAACAAGCTTTTTAAAATAAATGTTGTTTAGAAGTTATACAAAAAAAATTATAATTATTCTTGTAATCGCTGCAACTAAAGTTCAGTTTGAAAATTATTTTCTTCTTAATTCTTAAATTCAAAAGAAAATCTTACTTTCTTCACCACTTTTTAACTTTTGGAGCAAATCTAGAGGTATATTTTTTAATCAGTGCATATGTCCATTTATTTGTCTTGTGAGCTCAGTCAGTGGCTATGCTCTATACATAATCAGTCACTCAAAACAGCTCAGAGAAAATAAATATATTTTTCTGAGACAAGGCAATGCTCTACTTGGAAGCAACTTGTCAAATATATTCTAAAATACTACTTTATTGTACAGTAAGTGAAACTTTTTCACCTTGTTTATTCCTACTGCAGGAAAGCATCGTCGAGGAGAAACAAAGTACAAACTTGCTTCAGGATTTTAATTCTGTCAGGCCCAGATGTAAGAAAGGTGGGAAAAAGAGACATCGGAAAAATAATGAGAACCTGCCACGTGTTTTGATCTGCCCTCCTACCTTGCATTCAAATCAATTCTGTAACAAATGAAAACTCTTTTTGTAACTCTAAGAATTAACATGAGCACGATAAAGTCCCCAAGTGCTGCTGTATTGCAAACTGTGGGCTGTATCATCTCATGGGCCTAATTATGCTTTTGTACGATGATTTGTGGCAACTCTGTTGTCCCTGTGGCTGAATAAGCAAATAAATGACTCTAGATACACGTAGGCAAGGCTGGGGGATTTCATACCATCACCAGGAATTAGCTGTTGAGAGCATTTTTTGTGGGTAGACTCCCAGGAAATCAAGGCTGAAGTTCTCTGTGCTTTTACAGCACTTGTGGCTACGACTCTGTTCTGTCACTTGTGGTAATCAACACGTACCTGCTTTCAGGGATTAAGAATAAACAGCAATCCAGCTCAGATTTAGAGTAACATCTCTTTCTGGTTTAAATGGACCCTCCAGGCTGTGCTGTCCTCCAGCCATGGCTCTGCTGCACCCATCAATTGTCAGCATCACAAAAGTGCACGGCCAAATTTTGGGAACTCAGCAGTTGCGCAAGGTGACTTTGCAAATATTCCTTCCTGCTCAAAGCCAGCAAGGCACAAAGGGCAGCTGCTCTCAGCCACTCAGATGAGGCAAAAGAAATGAGCCTGTCCTTCAGCACTTTCCTGTGCTGGGCTTCTCTCTGGCTGCCAGCTGAAGGAGCTGGGAGCAGCCAGTGCTGCTGCTGCAGAGTTCCTGCAGTGCTGCAAATCCCTGCAGACAGCAACCCTCACTCCAGACCCTCACTCCAGACCCTCACCCTCACGTGGGGTCTGTAATCCTGCTGCAGGCTCACAAAGCTTTGGGCTGAAAATGAGTAGGAAGGTGGAATTTCTGAGTTGGATGCTAAGTTGATGGTGCAGTTTAATTCCCCCATGCATTTGCTTGCTTGCAAGGAGATTCCTCAGAATTTGTGACTTGTTTTAATGTTCCGTGCCTTAGCCTTGAGGAAGCAAAGAAAGACTGGATGAAAGCAGGGTGAGAAAACACACTGAGTCCAGCAATTATTTAACTAAGCCTTCAAACACACATCAACACTCTGAAAATTTTATCACCTAATTACTTCTTGACTCTAGGTGACAACAGTGGACTGTGACACACACTGAGAGTGCAGCAATTCTGCACAGATGTTTGTGCAGAACACTCTTTCTCGATTGCAGTATAATTGTCCTGAGATATGGACAGAGATTATTTTTCTTTTTGACAGCTTTATGGCTTAATTATTTTGATTAGCTAAGAACTGTGATTCATTGCATCTTTCCTTTTGTATTACGCCCTCTCCCCTCCAACCACTCAATTTTTGCTTGGCATTTGTCTTCATCCTTGATGGAAGCCTTTAAAAGCTGCTCATTTTAGCTCTTCTTTTTTGGTTTTGCCAAGCACTGAATGATGTGACTGAATTAAATTAAATGCATTTCAAGCATTAGGATGGGCCTCTTTCTCTTACTTACTCTGATGGTTTTTCTAAGTAAGTCAGACCTGCCACTCGTAGATCTGTGTGTGTGGGACATTAATTAGGGCCTTCCAAGCCCAGCAGTTCAGGGTGGGGAGGAAGGTTTGCCCCAGCTCTGATCGAACTGACAGATGGCAACCAGGCAGTTCCATTTCCTCCATCTCCAAACAATGTGTAAATTCAGGCCAGAATCTCAGTGCACTGTGAGCTGTGGAGGGAGGGAAGAGCAAGGAGAGAAAATAACTTTTTTTAACCACTTTCAGCATAACCCAGCCGTCCTCCCACGGAGCAGGAGCAGCAGGAGCAGCGCCCTGGGCAGGGAGGGGCCGGGAGGACGGGATGGGAGGCAGGAGGCTCCTCACACAAGGCTGGGAGCTGGCTGGCACAAAGCAGCTGGGAAATCACAGGCTGCCTTTATCTGCTGAGTGATAACGCTGAGCTGGGAGCTGGGAGAGACTGGGAAGAGCCTGGGAGAGACTGGGAAGAGCCTGGGAGAGCCTCTGCCTGCGGGTTTATGGCCGGAGGGCTGATAACACCATCACAGGCTGCTCCAGGAGCAACGTGCCAGGCGGCACCAGGGCACGCAGGGCTGGACAGGAGCTGCTGGGCAAAAGGAAAGGAGGGAGGGCTCCCAGAATAAAGCAATTTCCAGGATTAATTTGCAGTCTGACCAACTGGGCTGTGGTGATTTGATATTCCAAAGATGCTGTGGTGATCTGGAGGAGCAGCAGGTTTGCCAGGCAGGCTGAGTGGGATGGGCAGATGGCACATGCTGGCATTTGTGTGTCAGCAAACCCCAGGTCCTTGGCAGGAGATTCTGGAGCGTGAGGAGCCCAGAGGCACATTTCTCCAAGGCCAAAGGTTCACTCAGCACAGAAATATATTAACCATAAAGCTTAATATACCTCGAGAAGAGGAAAGCAGTTGGAAGTGAAATGATTTAATTATCTTAAATAATTCCTTGGATGTTTTCCACCCATTTTTTAGAAAATCAATCCAAAAGTAAGAACAAAACCTAATTTTTTTTAGGTCCAAAAAAATAATAATTCTTGGGATTTTTTTCCTTTTAATATCATGTTCCAAGAAGATATTATTTCCCTGTTTCTTCCATGAAGACATGATGTATTGGATGATCCAAGTTTTTCCACAGCCTGTGCTTCTAGAAGAATGAAAATGCTGGAATATCCATTGCTTGGGTTTGTGATTTCTTATTAGGATTCTGCAGAGCCCCTAAACAAAAGGCTTTGAATGCTTTTATCATAGATGTCATTCCTCCCAAGGATTTGTTCTGGTTGTCTTGGAGTCACCATATACTTCAAACTCAATTAAAACTCCTGTGGAAGTCCCTAAAGGGATTGGTAAGTCAGCCACTGATGTTTTTGACAATGGACAGTCAGGAGAGAGGGAGGGGGCTCTTCTATTTTCATTGCAATTGCCTGTTCTGGTTACCATGACATCTAATAAACCCTCATGGAGAAGGGAAATGTTTTCTGTGGAAATATTCAGTATTTCTACTCTAAAATTTACAGCATTTGCTTAACACTGGAAGACAAGAGCATGAATTCTGCAGGCTTGAAGTTGGCTTCATTTGCTCCATGTATTGATGGGGTTTTTTGACAGCTCAAGGCTCCACCTGGAATGCAAATATTGGGCAATGTTTGACTTCAGATGAAACGTCTGCTTTTCTGTGCAGCTGGGAAGGGAAGGCAGACAGGGCTGGGCATGGCCCCTCCAACCTTGAACCTCCAGCCCAGAGATAAGAGCAGAGCACTGAACAGAAACCTGGGATTTTAAATTCCCACATTGCCAAGGGTCCTTCATCCTTCCCAGCTTTTTAATGAATCCCATTAATTTAATGACTAATGGTACCCCGGAGCAAAAAGGGGCCAGAGAGTGTCACGCTCCTCCACCTGCACGAAGTTTAATCTCCCTTCACCTCACATTATCAACCCTATACTTTCTTTCTCCAGGCAGCACTGACAGAACGAGAGGACACAGGCTTAAGCTGCGCCAAGGGAAATGTAGGATATTAGGAAAAAAGTTTTTTACAGAAAGGGTGATAAAGTATTGGAAAGGTTTGCCCGGGGAGGTGATGGAGTCACCATCCCTGGATATGTTTAAAGACTGGACGTGGCACTCGGTGCCGTGCTTTAGTTGAGGTGTTAGGGCTGCGTTGGACTCAAAGATCTTGGAGGTTTCTTCCAACCCAGTGATTCTGTAACCGAAAAGGGTTGAGTGCCAGGTAAAGGAGCACGAGCAGCCTTTCCGGGGCCTCCCGTACCCGCGGAATCCCTTCGGAAGTGCCCCGGGCCGGGGGTGGAAGGGGCGCGGCTCTGCCCGGCCCTCCCTGCCCGGAGCGGGGCGGTGCTGCCCGGGGCGGGCGGTCCCTCTCTGTCCCTCCGTCTGTCCCTCCGTCTGTCCCTCTGTCTGTAACTCCGTCTGTCCGTCCGTCCGCGTGTGCAGCCGCCCCAGGTGCCCGGGGAGCCGCGGGCGGTGAGTGCCGAGGGAAGGGGGCGGGCAGGGGGGGGACAGCCCGGACCCTCCTGGGCTGCTGCTCGCACCCCGGAGCGAGCCGGAGGAGAGCAAAATGCACATGGAAGCCATGAGGAAGGCGGGTAGGAAGGCAGCGGGACCCCGAGGGTGAAAGTGAATGTTTAGCGTAAAAAGCTAAATTGTTGCTCTCGCTTCCCTTTCTCTCCGCCCGGACCCTAAATGCTGGTTTGGCTTCCAAAGCGCCCGGCAGAACCGCGAGGATTCAGGAGGTGCACAGCCTACGGGGCTCTTCTTAATTGTATTAATTTTTGTTAATTAGAACACAACAACCAAGGCAATGGCATTATCCAGCGCCATCCCGGTGGGTTCCATTGGGATGGGACGGTCTCTCCCAGCCCTGTGGATCCGTGGTGGGATGCCCTGGGCTGAGCCGGCAGCTGCTGCCTGAGGAAATTCCTTCGGGCAGCTCTTCCTCAGCCCATCCTCACTGCCCAGCGCAGCTCCTCGGTGTTCCCCCTTTCCCTGCTAGCAGAAAGGCCGGGAGAAGGGCCCTAACTCGGGAATAATTCGCTGAAAGGGCCTCCTGGCAAACTCTCCATGAGAAATCCGGCTGGGATGGGACCTGCTGGAGGGATCTGCTTCAGCCAGGGCACGGCAGGGCAGGGCAGGGCAGCCAACACGCTCGGCTGCCCTTGGGAGCTGACACAACTTCCCTGGAATATCTGCCTGCCAGCAGGGAGCCGATTCCATGGGATCTTCCCCAAAAATGCTGGAGGCTGCTGCTGCTCGGGAGAAGTGAGGAGATCCCGTGTTTGGAGTAGGAGGAGATCCCACATTTCACAAAAGCGAGGTTTTATTGTCCGGCTTTGCAGGTTTTCCCGCATGAGTGGATGGCTGCTGGTCACTGTGCCAAAAGTGAGGCAGCTCTGCTTCCACATGTGTTCCTTAAACGTGGTTTTCATTATTCATGTCATTTTCAGTCCTTTGTGGAAGTAAATGTTTGTGGCTTGAATGTTTTGCTGGAGGATATGAAGGATTTAGTCAAGTTCCTAGGTGCAGGCAGTGTTGTTCTGGTGCTTATCTGGGTGTTATCATGGTAATATTGAATTTCCTTGTTGCTCCACAACAGTAAAGACATTATTTGAAAAAGGCTGTTGTCCAGCAAGAGAAAGGTCAAAGATTTACTTGTCAAAATGCTGTGATCTGCTTTCCTGTTATATTCTTAGGGAGGGGCATTTTCTAAGGGCCCAGCTCTAGTTCAGTTTGCTTGGAACTTGGGTTTCTGATTCACCTGCTTCTGCTTTACAATTCTCCAGAATTTAATTTTTAGATTAAGGATTTCTGCATTAGTTTTTAGTGCATGTAAATTCTCCTGTCTAGCAAGGAGTACTTGATGGTGAGGGGTGATCACACACAGTGATAATTTGAATGTCGAAAACTAAGGAAAACTGAGATGGGTGTTGCAGAAAGAGTACTTTTGATTTAGTTTCTACTCTGAAACCTGAAGTTTCACCTGGTGGTAGGTTTTTCAGCAGGTGAGTGAGCTTCACAGTCCATTTTTCTCTTACTCTCAAGGTGACTCTGATCTGCCACAGACGAATGAAGTCCAAGCCAGCCCTGGCTGCAGGTAGTGCTCCCCCAAAAACAGAAGCCAGGCAGATGCTGCCACATCATGGGATCAGAAAGAAGGGCCCAGATGGGCTCCAGAAATAGTCTGCAGGACCTCCCTGTATCTTTATTTTATGGCAGTCAGCTGATAACAGATACTGGAAATTTCCTCAGCTCTGTCTTGTAGGTTTTTTTATCTTAAGCGAAGTTTGTGGCAATGAGACACCCCCTGAAAGGCCAAAAGAGTGATAAAAGTGAATTCTAGGTTGTGTGTAAATAGCAGCTTTCAGAAAAAAAAAACCCACAGCAGCTCCTTTTTCAAGTTAAATGTACAGAATGTCCTTCAGTGTCCAAACCATGAACCAAAGGGGTTTCCTCAGGGTTGAGGGTTTTTTACATTTAAGAACAAAATCCAGTTTTATTAGACAAGCCTGGGCTAACGGTTACAAAATTAATACAGGGCAGCACTTTGAGGCAGAAAAGGGTGAAATGAGCATTGGAAATTGTGTCATTTCCTACTGTCCTGACATGGCAAGGGGCAGGGACTGTGTGCTGAAAGGTCCTTTTCATGCCACGGAGAGAAAGCTGTCATGCAAGTCAGCACAAAGCCCCAGTATGTGCTCAGAGTTCTGGAGCCAAAGAGGTTTTTACTTAGAACATTTCCCCACTGTCTGGACAGGGCTGAAACTCAGGCACCCCCTCCCATGCAGATGTTTTACAGCAGCACCAAATTGAGCTGTCTGGGGTTTGTCTTGGCACATTTAAGAAAATTCCCAGGTTTGAGTGAGCTGCCTGCAAGTCCTGGAGGAAGGACAGAAAGAATCAGAAGGATTTTCACTACTGAAGTCTTTACTAAAATCTCAGAAAACATTCTATCATTGCTACACATAAAAAGTGGTCTGGGTTGATTTCCACACCCCCCCCCCCCCCCCCCCTCAGCTTTTACAGTGCTGATTTGCTGAGTTTTGGGTGGGTTAGAAGCCTTTTGATTTGTGACTCTGTGCTGGTAAAACAAATAAAACTTGAGCAAATCCAGCTCCAAAATGTGCTTTTGCAAAGTAGAGCTGACACAGGCATTTGTAATACTCCCTTGACTCTCACTGTGTGTTTAGAGGGGTTGTGAGGGCTGTAAATCATCCCTGAGCACACTTTGCAGTCCTGTACAGGTGGGTGAGATTGGACACCTGCAAGGGAGGGTGGGGGTCTCCTCCAGGTGTCATCTTGGGCATGTCCCTTCTGGCAGTGCAGTTTCTTCTGTTAAAGATCCTGATTCCTCCTGTGGCTCTGGAGGTGGCACTCAGTGCTCTGGGCTGGGAGGGCTTTTCCAGCTCAGGGATTTTGGGATATTACAGCAGGGAGGGATGCAGCCCCTGTCACACAGGAAATCCATCCCTGCTGGTGCCATCAGGCTCTCCAAGGTTTGGGGTCTGTGTTTGGAGCCCTCCTTTCAGGGACAGCCAGCAAAGAGGGGCTGGATTTGGTTATTTGGGAGGCTGCAGGAGCTCACCCACCAAAGAGACACTCCCTGTCTGCGTCTGTGGTGGATGGAAACACCTTTGGGAGTCCCAGTATGGAGGAGATAAAACAGAAATTCCTTCCTGCTATCTTCTGTCAGCATCTGTGTGCTGGCTTTAGATATGTCTGCAGCTCCAGGGACAAGAACACCATGGTGTGAGGTGGGATTAGTTGGGTGGAATTTCTTTCTAATTGGTTCTAGAAGTCTCTGAAGAAGCCATTCTAAATATTAAGTTCTGTAGTTGGTCCTGCTCTTGTGGGTTCCTTCTGCTCAGGCTGTCCCAAGGCAGCAGGCACCACACAAAGCCACTTCCCTCACTTCTGCCTCCCGTATCTTTGGGAAAATCACACTGCAGGGATGGCAGCAGTGAGTGTTTTAATTAGGAAATATTTCTGTACCAGTTGGGCTGCCCAGGGAAGTGCTGGAATTCCCATCCCTGGAGGGACTTTAAAGACTTGTAGATGTGGCCCTTGGGGACATGGATCAGTGGAGGCACTGCTGGGAGTGGCTGGACTGGATGATCTCAGGGGGATTTTCCAGCCTGAGTGACTCCACAGTTCTGTGATAAGAACTGTAGCTGTAGGTACTTGTGAAATGGTGATTAAATGAACACATTCTGAGGCAGACTCAAGTGGCATCCTTAGCCAGTTCCAGCAGCAGTTCCAGCAGCAATTTATTAATTGGTACAATTAATTCAGGACGATTGGACAATTAATTGGGCAATCAATTCAGCAGTGAACATCCCATGGGCAGCAGTCTGGCTGATGTTTGCACTGCACAGAGAAGACGTGAGCAGCACACAAAATCCTTGTTGTCATTGGCACTCTGGGACTGCAGTGCCAGGAAGGGGAGCCTGGCAGTGACACTTCTCGGGGTTCTCTTGCTGGGTCTCACCCCAGAGCAGGGAGTTTCTGCCTGTTCACTGTGCTGGTGCTACCAGGTATTGGGGCTTGAGGACTTTTCTGGAGAATTCTGGATGTTTTCTGAAGAAAAGAGGAGAGGAGAGCTGTGTAAGTGCTGGCAGTCACTCACTATGCTCAAGTCTCATTAGGGTTTGTCTCATCAAGGCTTTGCTCTTTCCCACTCAGGCAATATGTCCCCAGTGTTCAATTATTGCTATAATGACCCTGTTTTACTGCCTGTGGGCAGCTTGGACTAGAGCAGAACTGTTCCACCTACCTATCATGGTGCCCATTAATATATTTTCCGCTTGTGTACGTTATTTTGATCAGGTGACATTTCCTTGTAAAACCAGCTTTTCAAAAGCATGAAGTGCTTTTTTTCACAATGTGTCATTGGCTGTAAAAAAGCCACTTCTTAGCTAACAAAGCTTTACAGCATTTGGCAGGTGAGATCACTGCATTAAAAACAAAACAAAACAAAAACCCCACAAGAGATGTGGACCAAGCTGTGCTTTGCTGGAAATCTCCCACTTGCAGTTAATTTTCAGCAGCTGAACTGGAGTGGCTGTGGCACTACAATAAACCCTCTGTGTGGCTTTGCAAGGTGGAACAGGCTGCAGGCAGAGATTTTCTCTAGGAAGCCTCTCCAAAAGGCAGTGCTGCTGCATTCCTGTCCCTTTCCCAGCACTGCCAGCAGCAGGTGGATTCCACAGGGTATCAGCTTCCCTCCTGGGACAGGGCATGCCTTGCCTCACAGGGATACAGTGGGGAGGCTTGTCCCCAGTTTGCTTGGGAATTGCTTTCTCTCCTCTGAACTGAGAGTTTCAGCCCTTGCTTTCCATAAATGCCACGTTCAAGTCTCACGTTGTACGTTCATTTTTGGTTTAATGGTCGTTCTTTGTGTTTTTAGTGAGTCCTGGCGATGGCAGCAATGACAGAGACCAACAATATCCATGCAGTGACAGAAGGGCCAGAAGGAGACGATGCCAAGTGCAGTTTCCATCACAGAATGTTCCTGGAACCCCAAGAGAAGAAGAGGAACATGAAGGCTCTGCTGGTTAAGCAAGCAAAGAAAACTTGCAGCTGCACCCCAGCCAAAATTAAAGATTGTGTTTTGGGGTTTTTCCCCATCTTACAGTGGCTCCCTAAATACAAAGTCAGGGAGTATCTGCTGGGGGATGTAATGTCTGGTGTGATCGTGGGGGTCCTGCTGGTGCCACAGTCCATTGCCTACTCCCTCCTGGCGGGGCTGGAGCCCATCTACGGCCTGTACACCTCCTTCTTCTCCTGCATCATTTACTGCATCTTCGGCACCTCGCGCCACATCTCCGTCAGCATCTTCGGCGTGGTCTGCCTGATGCTGGGGCAGGTGGTGGATCGGGAGGTGGAGAGGGCTGGCTACGAGCCGCAGCCAGCCGTGCTCAGTGCCCTGCCAGCCCCGGGAGGGGCCGGCAACGGCACCGGCAACGGCACGGAGCCGCTCTGCGACAGGAGCTGCTACGCCATGGCCGTGGCCGCCACCATCACCTTCCTCTCTGGAGTTTACCAGGTGAGGGCAGGTGCGCAGGCAGGTGTGCCGAGCAAATTGTTGGCGTTCTTCTGCAGGGGACTGGCCCCGTCCTGCTGCGCTCGCACGGATCCTCAGTCTGCGCCGCGGGGCTGGAGGTGTGGTGTGGGAAACTCCTCTGGTGCTCTCCCCACTTTTTAACAGCTTTTCCTGCCTGCATGGCTTCTCTTTGCTGCTCTTCTGGGAGTGCTCCCCGTTTTTTAACAGCTTTTCCTGCCTGCATGGCTTCTCTTTGCTGCTCTTCTGGGTGTGCTCCCCGTTTTTTAACAGCTTTTCCTGCCTGCATGGCTTCTCTTTGCTGCTCTTCTGGGAGTGCTCCCCGTTTTATCACAGCTTTTCCTGCCTGCATGGCTTCTCTTTGCTGCTCTTCTGGGAGTGCTCCCCATTTTTTAACAGCATTTCCTGCCTGCATTGCTTTTTTTTTTCTGCTTTTTTTCGGAGTGCTCCCCGTTTTTTAACAGCTTTTCCTGCCTGCATTGCTTCTCTTTGCTGCTTTTTTGGGGAGTGCTCCCCGTTTTTTAACAGCTTTTCCTGGCTGCATGGCTTCTCTTTGCTGCTTTTTTTGGGAGTGCTCCCCGTTTTATCACAGCTTTTCCTGCCTCTGTTGTTTCTCTTTTGGGGATTGTAAGGACCTGCACCTCCAGCTCTCAAGGTCTGCTCACTGCCTTCCTCACTGTGGCCTGAAAGCTCTGTTTATTTTTTTTGCCTTAGACCCCATTTCATTGGGCCAAAAGGTAGTGCATCAGCTCCTAATTCCATTCTTTGATCATTTGCCTTTAACAAAGAAAAATTTGGACAGTAAAAGTATCTCCAGTTTCCTTTTATTTGTAAATGTGCTTTTAAAAATTTGCTGTTTGCCCATTTGAAGCCAAAACAATGTTTTGCATGGAAAGGATTCTACTGAGAGGATACAATATATTTTATATTTATGGATCTCTGCTTATTTTCTAGAACTTGCTGCTTGCCTAAATTAAAGCAGGTGTCCTTGTTTTTAGAGTCTTATACATTAACCAGAATGGGATTATTTTTAACAGTACTGCAGAGCTGTGGTATTTGAGTTTGTGAGTTCACATTCATTTTTTCTCACCTGTCCAGGGTGACAACCAATCAAAATGTCCAGGAGGAGAACAAAACCTGTTTGTGATACTTTAAAACACAGGTTTTGGACGCAAACTGGAACTTTTTGTACTGCAAGTTCATGTTGAGTTATTTCAGAAATATCCTGGGCCTCCCAGGCTACACTGGATTTTGGGTTTCATCTTTCATCCCTCTGGGATGGGTGCAGTTTTGGAGTTGTGAATTGCACTTAATATTCTTGGCAAGTACAAATACAATTAAGTTTCTTATCTGAAGAAATCAGATTAGTTTATCTTCAGTCCCTGTGAATATTAGGCATATTCTCTACAGGCCAACACCCTCAAATTTATTTTTTTCAACCAAAATCACATATTCTTTATATCAGAAACTTCACAATCAAAACATAAAAAGCAAATCTTCTCACACCAGTTAATACAGCCTAATTAGGTAAACTAATTATTATTAATGTTTTACACTTAAAACAACCTTGACTTAATTATCAAGGCTATAAGGGTGCCTTTTTGAGAGCTGTGAGCTGATTTCAGCCAGCCCAGGTCCCAAACCTGCCTTCTCTTCAGTAATTCTTTGAGATTTTCATGGAGTTCCCAGTTATCTCTGTTTTTATGATCTGCAGCAGAGGAGTTTGCAGCTGACAGACTTTCTGAGTCAGAGGCACCAAACTCTCTGCAGTGCAAAGGACAGTTGTTACCCACAGGCTGTGGCTTTATTGCAGGCTCTGAACTCCAGTGTAAGGCAGACAAAGGCCACCAGAAAAGTTTTAGATCTTTGCAAAGTTCACAGAGTTCAGAGGAACTGAAAGAGAAATTTAAAACAGACAGTATTTCAAATGTGGGGTATGGTTTTTTCCCTAGGTTTTCTATTTTCCCCACCAGGGTAATTAGCAGAGCAGGCAACAAACATTTGTTCAGGGGATGAAGACCCCCAAAAACCTGGTTTGAATACTGGAGACTTTTCTCCCTGCTCAGACCACGCCTCATCCTCCAGGGCCATGCACAATGTTGGTTTTTTTAATCCCAGCTGACAAAATCTGTGGGATTTGTGTCCTGACACGCTGTGTGTGGCTGATTCCTTCCAGGTGGCCATGGGTTTCTTCCAAGTGGGCTTTGTCTCCGTGTACCTCTCGGATTCGCTGCTGAGTGGGTTTGTCACAGGGGCCTCCATCACTGTCCTGACCTCACAAGTCAAGTACCTGCTGGGGCTGGACATCCCTCGCAGCGGGGGCGTGGGCTCCCTCATCACCACCTGGGTAAACATCTTCAGAAACATCCACAGGACCAACATCTGCGACCTCATCACCAGCTTCCTGTGCTTCCTGGTGCTCGTGCCAGCCAAAGAGCTCAACGAACGCTTCAAGTCCAAGCTCAAGGCTCCAGTTCCAGTGGAACTCTTCGTGGTGGTGGCAGCCACTCTGGCATCTCACTTTGGGAAGCTGAGAGAGACCTACGGCTCCAGCGTTTCTGGGCACATCCCCACCGGGTTTCTGCCGCCGCGCCCTCCGGACTGGAGCCTGGTTCCCAGCGTGGCCCTGGATGCCATCCCCATTGCCATCATCGGCTTTGCCATCACCGTGTCCCTCTCGGAGATGTTTGCCAAGAAGCACGGGTACTCCGTGAGGGCCAACCAGGAGATGTACGCCATCGGCTTCTGCAACATCATCCCCTCCTTCTTCCACTGCTTCACCACCAGCGCGGCCCTGGCCAAGACCCTGGTCAAGGAGTCCACGGGCTGCAGGACCCAGATGTCCGGCCTGGTGACCAGTCTGGTGATCCTCTTGGTCCTCCTTGTGATCGCGCCCTTGTTTTACTCCCTGCAGAAATGCGTCCTGGCCGTCATAACCATCGTCAACCTCCGCGGAGCCCTGCGCAAGTTCCGGGACCTGCCCAAGATGTGGCACCTGAGCAGGGTGGACACGGTGATCTGGGGGGTCACCATGGCAGCCACGGCGCTGGTCAGCACCGAGATCGGGCTGCTGGTGGGGGTCTGCTTCTCCATGCTCTGCGTCATCTTCCGCACCCAGCGGCCCGAGGCGCCGCTGCTGGGCTGGGTGGCCGAGTCGGAGACCTACGAGTCCCTGTCTGCCTACAAGAACCTGCAGACCAAGCCTGGGGTGGTGGTGTTCCGATTTGAGGCCCCCCTCTACTACATCAACAAGGAGTGCTTCAAATCCTCCCTCTACAAGCAAACCGGGGTCAACCCCGAGTGGGTGAAGGTGGCCAAGAAGAAAGCAGAGAAAAGAATGCTGAGGGAGAAGGAGGCGGGCTCTGGGGACCACCAGAGCAGCACCCCCGTGGATTTGGGGTCGGAACCGGTGGGGTTTCACACCATAGTGATCGACTGCTGCGCAGTGCAGTTCCTGGACACGGCCGGCATCCGCACGCTCAAGGAGGTCAGCAAGGACTACGGGGACATCGATGTGCACGTGCTGCTGGCCCAGTGCAACCCCTCCGTCAGGAGCTCCCTGCTCAGAGGGGAGTTCTTCAAGGAGGGCGAGGACCACCTGCTCTTCCACAGCGTGCACCAGGCCGTGGACTTCGCCCTGGGCACGCAGGGGCACGGTGCTGTGAAGAACTAGCTTGGAAAGGCAGGAGATGGGAGCAAAGCCCGGGCAAAGGCATCTGTGTGTCTGTGCAATGGATGTGTGTGTGCTCAGAGAGCAGGGCAGGGCGCTGCCAGCACGCTGGCACCGTGCAATCTCTCTGGATTTACCTGCCAGGGGGAGTGATTCCACAGCAGGTACTGAATGAAGGCAGTTCTCAGCTGGACTGTGGCAAATCTGCAGATTGGAAATTGGCGTGGGGTTCTTCATCTTGTGTCTCCTCTCTGGAGCTTTCTGTGTCTCAGTTCCACTCTTAAGTTGTGATCAAGTCTTTCTTGCCACCCTGTCCTTGTGGATGGGGTGGGGTTTTGGGGTAGTCTGGACATCATGTCCAGCTGAAGAATGAGGCAGCTCCTTCCTCATCCCTCATCCTGGCTCTGCTTTCCATCACCACACCCTTGTGTTTGCCAGGGCCTGTTTGCTCTGGCCTTCCTGGGCAGTGTTTGATTTCCCCTGAATCTCAGATAGAGAAATCAAATCTAAACATGCAGGAAAATATCTTCATGAATATCTTCCAACCAAGCACCTCTCACCTCCAGAGGTTTTGGCACTGCCTCCTAATTCAGCCAGGCCACAAGGGCACGGTTATCTCATTTCTCCACAGGCCTTGACCTGCCTGTGCCCATGGAAATGCTGCCTCTCCAGCTTCATTTTAATGATTTTTCTTTTCATAGATGACTCTTTAGAAGTCTGTTTCATTCTTGTGGTCAGTCAACTATTCTCCTAATATTTAGGAGCTCTTTAGAATTGTGAACATTAGATATGGAAAATATCTAGTTCTTTAATTTTAACCAAAAAAGTCCCTTCAAGGCAGTTCTTTATGCCAGGCAAAGAGAACCACAGGCACCAAAGTGAAAAGGGACAAATAGATTATCCAACATCTGCCCAAATGTGTCCATGTCACACAGACTTTGTGCATGAATTTATTGTCCATAAACCCTTTGCTCTCCTGGACTTTATGCAATGGGAGTGCACAGACCATTGGAAAAGGAGCCAGGAAATTCTTTCCTGAACTTTTTTTTTTTTTTTACCAAGTCAGTGCAAATAGCGCTTTTTACTTTGATTTTAAATTATGTGGAAGTGAAGAGTGCAAAGGACACTCTTCATGTCTGCTCTTCTTGCTAAAATACAAGGGTAGGGAGAGATTCTCTTTCCTCACAGCAGTAGAATACAATTGTGAGGGCAGAATTGAGAGATTAAAAGCTTTTCCTGAATACCAGCTGTACACAGCACACATCCCTGGAAGAGGGTGCTTTCCTCCCAGAGGAGTTTACAATCTGAATTTCAGGTGCTTCACAGCTTTTAAAAGGGAAAGGTGCTGTGTACAGACAATATTCTCATCCTTGACAATTCAAAAATAATCAGTCAGAAGCCAAAAGAGGCATAAAATCCGATATGAATTGTGAAATGTTTACTAAATAGAAAGATGTCTTGAATTTAAACTCTTTTGATGGGGTTTTTTGGGTTTGGTTTTTTTGGGTTTTTTTTTTTTTTTTTTTTTTTTTTTTTTTTTTTTTTTTTTTTTTTTTTTTTTTTTTCTGAGCAAGGACCAGTAAGTATTCTCTTCTTTCTGTGAAAGCTGAATGTCATGGATCACTTCACTCTGGGAGCCTCAAAGAAGGGTGAGGCAGCTGGAAGATGAGTCCTTTCTGTGTTAATTGAACTTACTGCATTTTTTAGGACACCAGAGCAGCACATAAATACCGGGGGAGGTGGGGGGTGGCTCTAGCACAGCCTGGGAAAGGAGACCCTCACTGATCTCCATCATTCCATGTCCTAGAGCTGGCCCTGGTGAGGAAAGAACCCTCTGTGTGACACTGCAGTGTCCAAACCCCACAGATATTGTTCTGCCTCAGCCCTGAGGCTTGTTTATGAAGGAGATGAATCCCAGATTCTGCTGAATTTCCCCTTTGCTGCAGTAATCTCCTGCATGGACACTTTTATTCTGGGCTGAGGATCCTTTGTGCAGTTTGGGGAGCTGTAATCACTGAATTGGCACTGCCAGAGAGGATTGGGCTGAGCTGTACAAAATCAGTGAGCAGGGTTATATTTTTGGGTTGTATTTCAGTTTTTAACCAAACCTGTTTGGTGTGGAGCTGTGTGGAACCCCTGGGTGGGAAGGTTTGTCCCCCAGGGGTGGCAATGCCATGGAAGTCCCTTTGCAGCACAGTTTGTTCACATGATCAGAAAGAATCTCTGGAACTTCGAACCAAAGCCTCGATGCAGGTTTGAAATGCTGATTTTAACTCCTGTTTTGCCAGAGGGCAGAGCAGCTCCAGAAGCACTGAAAGTGCTGGTGACAAGGGACAGCACCTGCTTGTTGCAAAGGGGGTTTTTTGTTGTTGCAAATGTTTTATTTGTTACTGCAAATGTCCTGCCTTCCTGCAGCTGCTTGCTGTCACCCCTGTGCCCTGGGGCATGGGCAGGACACGGGGAGAGGAGGAAGGAGCTGCTGCCCAGGAGACTTCGGGGCACATCAGCCACAGGGTGGACAAAAGCCAAACAAAAACTGCTCTGGGTGATTCTTTCTCCCCCTCTCCCACGTTCTTTCCGTGCTGCCCAAGTGGAGATTTT
The DNA here is from genome assembly GCA_013401135.1 of Cettia cetti. Classification (NCBI taxonomy): domain Eukaryota; kingdom Metazoa; phylum Chordata; class Aves; order Passeriformes; family Sylviidae; genus Cettia; species Cettia cetti. Next base: position 4,910 of record VZUI01045461.1, on the reverse strand, counting down.
ATATTTTTTTCACTTGTGACCATGCACAGGTTTGTGTAACCGAATTCCAAACCTGTATTTATTAAAGATGGTTTTGCAAATCCATTCCTACCTGTGCCAGGAAGGGAGGAATAGCAATGTTAACTCCAAAAAGGACCCACTTCCATCCCACTAGTGGGATGTGTATTTGTGGCTCCTGGGGGTTTATTTACATAAAAGCACAATAAAACAGCCATAAAATTATTTTTCCTGTTATTAAATTAAATTATATCTAAAAGACATGCTGAAGATTGCCTGGAGCACGTTGCATTTGGCCTCAGTGCTGTTTGTCCAAATTCCATTTCCAGCAAAACACAAGAAACAATTAAATTGCAACAGCAAAAGCAGCCAGGCAACCAAAAGAAATACTGTTAATGTTCTTATTTAAAATAACATCCAGGGGTCATAGCATTAATAAGTATCTATTAATGCACACTGCCCTGGCTAAAAGGGAACTGAAATAAATGCCATTTGCCAGAGAGTTCAGTTCTCTATTCAGAACTAGGGAGTTCTTGGGAATTAACTGGAGATTAAAGCTTATTATGGCTGGAATTTCTCAGAAGAGTGGGTTTCAGCCCTTTTCCTTTTTGGCCTGGAATCGTTTTTTTAGCAGTGACATGAATCTGATTTGAGCCTATGGCAAGCTGCACATTATGCTTGCATTTGTTCATGGAGCCTGTAAAGCAATCCAATTTTATCTTTAGGAATTGGGGATCACTGTCTGGGAGCTTTTCCTCTAAAGCATTTGTTTCATAAAGGAATTCCATGTATTTATATATTTTGCTGCTGTGTGATGGATGCAGCAGCTGAATATCTCCATTTATGCTTTTGGGATAGTCCTGTCCTGTCCTGGAAAGGGCTCTCCTGCCTTCTACTGCTTTAACTGAACATTGGTAGGCATGTGCTGGATTTTTAAGGGGAAATCTGCCATACTCACTGCTTCCTGTGCCTTCCCTCATCCCTGAATTTGTAAACTGTGGGAGGAGGGACCTCAGAACGATTGGGTTTGGGTTATTCATCAGTCTGGAGAGGGATGTTCCTCCCAGGTGCAACCTTCAGAACCCCAGGCCAGACTGGAAGCTGCTATAAATCAGTTCTCCTCTATTCCCAAATGTCCCCATCAGCAATTATCAGTCTAAATGAGGAATTAAGGGATCATTAGCACGTTCCTTAATGACAACAACAGAGCATTGTGGAAATGAACACTCTCAGCTGTTCTGGAAATGTTCTTTAGCACTCTCCTGCTGAATGCCAGCTCTGTTTTTTCTGGTTTTTTTCCCTCCTGTGTTGCTGCTGTGGCTGAGTGGTGTCAGTTCCTCTTAGGCAGCTGCACTAAGAAATGTTTCACTTCTCTGAGTGTTTTGACATGAAAATCGTTTTCAGTCCACAAACAGGGGCAGTGAGCATGAGGTGCTTGTTTGGGGTTGACACTGGCATTGCCAGGCTGAGATTTCGTGCTGCAGATTTCCTTTAAGCTGCACCTGCTCCCCAACACTGCAGGACCAACCTCCACCTCCCTGATGCCTCTTTCTGTGCTTTGCTGCAAGGCTGTGAATATTGACTGTAAACAGGAGGAGCTGTGTGTGTTGGTGCTCCACCTGACCTGCTGCTCGGTTTTCATCATCTTTTGACAAAGCCAAAGTTCCTGAAGAGTAAAGTGAGCGTAAAACCACCCCAAAACCCCAGTCCTGTGGGAGAACAGCTCTGCTGGCTGAGGGGCCCCGTGCTGGAGCCAGGTTTGGGGTGGGTTTCTGGGGCTCTTTGTGCTGCCCAGGAACCACAGAAGAACCTGGAGCTGTCTTTATTATGGCATTACTGTGATTTGGTGTCGAGCCTTTGCCCACAGTGAGTGTGGCACGAGCCACTGTGTAGAAATCAGGGATTTCTGGGGGTGTGGTTCTTTCTTTTTGTCTAATTTTAATCTCAGTCCACACCTGGCTGTCCTGGCCAGGCCAGCAGAGCTGCAGCCATGGAAGGGGCTCCCTCCTGGGAGAAATCTCAGCCACCCTTTTGTCTTTGCTGCTTCCTGCTGCCTTTTGCCAAGAGGTTTAAACCCAGGGGCTGAAGGGCAGAGGTGAGAATTGCAGGCAGGAAAACCTCCTGGGCCTTCTGCTGAGGTTGGGGAACTCTGTCCTAGCTCCAGCTGAGGGTGAAACTCTTCAGGCAAAAATCTGTTTCAGGGCATTATCTTCTGTTGTGGGTTGGGTTTTTTTCCACCTGCTTTAGAAAAGTGATTAAATGCTTGAGGTAATTGACATTTTTTAATTACTTTTTTTTTTTCATGGCTATTTCTAAGCTGATGAAGCTGTGATGCAAATACTCCTGTGCTGCTCTTGTATTTTTGTCACTGAGCTCGTGGGGTGATGCTGTGGGACTCCAGCATCGATGTCACTCCAATATTGGTGCATTTCTCCACACCAGAGGGGTTTGCAGTTCCCTGCTGGCACAGACAGGAGGGATCCTGTCTTTAGTGCAGGCTTTGCACTGGGAATGACCTCGTTAAATCCCGAGAATTAATTACACCGGGTCATCATCTTTATAAGCCTTTGGAGGATCGTGTGAAAATCAACCTGGTCTTTATAATTTCAGTCAAATTCTTTCTGAAGTGGAAATAATTCTGAGCCTTGCTTTTTCTTTTGAGATCATTGCAGTGCTAAAAGCAAGGCAAATATTTAATATATATTTAGTTCAGAGCATAATTAGTACCTGTGTGCTTTACTTTCTAGAGATGCTATAAGCTAAGGCATAATGGTATTCTTTGATGTGCAAATTCATCAAGTATTTCAGCATTGGATGGAGAACCAAATTTCCATTGAGGTAAAATTACTGCTCCAATATTTGAATCCCAGCTCTGACAGCACTTAGTCCAGCTCCCAAAGGATCTAAAGACTCCACATGGAGATAGGAGACATTTTGATGAATTTGGGTCCAGCTTTTTATATCTGATTTTTTACTTAAAGAAGTAAATTTTCTGTGTGTTTGAAATACAATTGGAACATGGTTAAAGAGAGGTGAAACCTCAATTTTTTATGACAAGCACATGATGCTTTGAGCCTTTAGTTTTGTGTTCCTGACCATCTCTAGTACGTTCTGGGGTATGATTTTTTTTAATAATTGAAAATTCAGAATAATTTTTAGATAGTCATGAAGAATTTTCTGCAGAGCAAACAAAATGGCAAACTGTGTCTGGAGTTTGCTGGAGAATCATTTTAATCAAGCAGGACCTGAGGACTGGACTAGATCCCATTGGTCTGATCCGTTTACAAAATAATTTATGTGTTATTGCAGCAAAATGTGGGGAAACTGGGGAGAGTGGAGAAAATATCACTTCATTTTTTGCTGTGACTTGCCTGTGCAGTAAAAACAAGGTGCAAACCCCCCAAGGTGGAGGGGCTGGGGCAGCTGTGTCACTCCCTGCTGGCAGGGACTGTCCCCGTGCCCATGTGGGGACAGAGGTGCTGCCACCAGCCCCTCCCTCAGTGCTGGGCTCACCAAGAAACATTTGGAGGGAAAATTTGATTTTGTCAGAGGTTTTCTGCCATCAGTTCTGTGTCCACCCTCCTTGCCCTGTCCTGTCTGAGCTGTAGCCATTGTTATTTTTAACTCTTCATGTGCCTTTTTGTCACTGGAGATTTGTTAGCATGAGAATTTTCTGTCAAATCTGGTAAAAATCGTTGGGGTTTCTTCAGCACAATTAAAGGATGAGATTTATGGGGGCTTTTTGTTGTCACATAAATTCTTGGTCACGGGATGGGTGAGGTTGGAAGGGACCTCAGAGGGTCACTGGTGTCACCTCCCTGCTCCAGCAGGGCCAGAGTTCGGGGCACAGCAGCGTGTCCAGGCAGCTCTGGAATATTCCATCCCCTCTCTGGGCTCTGCTCAGGGCCCCCAGGACACTCTGCTGGCACAGGGACAGCTCCTTGTCCCCCAGAACCCCCCCATCCTTCTCCACAGAGCTGCCCCAGCTGATCCCCCAGCCTGTGCTGGTCCCTGGGCTGTTCCTCCCCAGATGCAGGACCCTGCTCTGGCCCTGGATGAGTTTCAGGCCCTCCTTTGCCCATCTCTGCCCCTGCCAGGCCTCTGGGAGGGCAGCAGAGCCCTCAGGGGCCGTGGCTGCTCTCAGCCAGTTGTTGGTGGGGAAGTGACACAAGACTGGGCCAGCCCTGAGCCCTGGGGGACAGCAGTGACAGAACCAGCCCGAGCTGTGCCCTGGGAGCAGAACTCCTCACTGCAGCCTCTGCCCACGCGCCCAGCCTGGCTTTGCCCACGAGGAGAGACAGCCAAGGTGCACAAAACTCACTGCCCTGCCTTGGAAGATGCTGCAGGTGTGAATTTTGGACAGGTGTGCTCCAGTGCTGAGTCCCAGTCCCTGTTTGCTCCAGCTGCTCTGTGCAGGGCAGGGCAGGGCTGGCATTAATTAGCACAATCAGCACGTGGGGACAGTGATGAGCCGTGTGCCAGGGAGCAGCACCCTCCTGTGGGCCAGCCCTGAATTCCTGAGGTGCAGGAAGGGCCGGGTCTGGTGCTTCTTGCACTTTACAACAGGTGTGGTTACAGCACCTGGGACTGCACCCTCAGCCTTGCAAAATTGCTGCCGTGTGTCTCAGTGTTCCTTGAGATAAATCCAACCCTGCCAGGGCAGGGTTGGGTTGGATTTTGGGGAAGGTTCTTCCCCCAGAGGCTGCTGGCACTGCCCAGGCTCCCCAGGGAATGGGCACGGCCCCGAGGCTGCCAGAGCTCCAGGAGAGCTTGGCCAGCACCCAGGGGTGCTCAGGGTGGGATTGTGGGGCTGTGCAGGGACAGGAGAGCTTGGAGAGCACCCAGGGGTGCTCAGGGTGGGATTGTGGGGCTGTGCAGGGACAGGAGAGCTTGGAGAGCACCCAGGGGTGCTC
>VZUI01045460.1:0-23277 GCA_013401135.1 Cettia cetti | reverse complement strand
ATCCTTATATTTACAAAACATTGTTCTTCTGTTTACCAGAAGAATGCCTGGGAAAGAACCCTTCCAAGATCAAAACATCCCAGGCATGAAACTCAGGACTACAAAGGTGAAAACCTTTTAAGCCTATCTAAGAATTAAATGAATTGGGAATGTAAATTTACAAACAGTACTGGTTGCAAGTTAAGGATATTACAAATGCAGTTGCATCACAGAAATCATAAAGATGGAAACAAAATCCTACATTTTAACAAAACTTTCAAAGTATCTTAAAGATGTGCTATCCAATTCCCATTACAGTGCAAAAAAAATGGGCCTCCAAAACCCCTGAAAAGACTGAAAATGTGCTCCTTATGTGGTGCTGAAGTTTCAGTAAAAACACAGATAGCAATTGATAGGCAAGAAAGCTCTGTACAGTCTGGTTTTAATTATTTCTGACAGATTATCATCACTTATCCTGAAAGCTGGTGGCTCAGACAGCAGTGGGATATATACTTCTCATTAGAGCTGGACAAAGGTGAATAGTTAAAAACTGCACGTTCTATCATGAATAAAAGTACTGAGTTAAAACTTTGCTATTATTCAAGGAGCCATTTCAGTGAGGGTGTTCCAAAAAATATTCAGAGATACACACTCAGAAGATGTAACATGGAAAATCCTTTTATTGACACAGACGTGCATTCACCACAGTGACATCCAACAGCACTGTTGGGACACGCATCTTTTATTCATGTTCACTTATTTTATCATGACCAAAAATACTAAATACTTGGGAAAATATTTTGTAAATCCACCTCATGATAAATAATTTCCATGTGAGTTTGATAATAATTGAAAAAAGGAAAAAAACCAGATGAGGCTCACAAAGGGTAAGAGAAGAAAAGGAAAGGTGATTGCAGCCAAAATAAAAATGAGACACTTCCAGCCAAATGCCCAGGACAGGCTCGAGGAGCAAATGGAACTAAAAACTCCACCAGTGTCAGCATTTCCTTACCTCTTCAGGGAAGGATTAAGGCAGGTGGGCACCTACTTAAAGAAAAACTGTATCTATAGGGTAAGATGGAAGAGTAAACGAGTGGCTTTCTAAAACATCTGTGGTTAAAACACTCACTAAATGCACAGGAGGAACAGGTGAATGGCCTCACAGTCAGGGATCCTGCCTGCTGCTGCTACAAATGTGCTAAGGATATTCCCAGTAACAGAGCACCAGGAATGCTGCCAGACTGGATTGCCCCATCAGACCGTTGAGTTTGGATTATATAGATCAATATGCTATGATTTCACACCTAGAATTTCCACCTGGCATGCTACCACTGGGAAGAAGACCCTTTATTTTAATAGCCACAAACACAGCTGTGTTTATCCAGGATTCACAGCTACTTCTTACAGCCATTCAGTGAAGTGTTCATGTCAGGATGCAGCATCCATTCCATTAAATAAGATCTTCAATCTAATCAATTAACAACTCACAGATTTGTGAAAACACAGCCACGAGAAAAGAGAAAATAAAACTATAGTGTGTAATCTAAAAAGCAGCACTGATTTTTTGCTTTTCATGTACCTCGTTTTCTTCTAAAATCTTCCATGTAACACTAAAATCCATTAACACTAAACTCTTTAACATCAAAAAACCCTATTTTTTTTTACTTAATTTACAGTAGTTGTGCAAAAACAACCCTATCCAATCAAAACACACATACGACTGCTCATACAACTTGGTAAACAATGTTCTTCCTTCAGATGGCAAACATAACAGATAATTCCTCTCAATAGTAGCAATGAGTAGCAAGAGAAGCAAACTGATGCATCTGTTATCCAAAGAAGAGTCCTCTGCCTTCTTTTTCCTCAGCTGTTCAAGGTTCACTGCAGTTTGAAACAATTAACACAGCCCAGACATCACACTCCATGACAGGGGCTGCCTCCAGAAACTCCACAGTAACACCATCAGTATTTTTCCACCCATCATCCTCCGTTTGCCTGTCTTCAAAAACTTCTGCAGATAAATATCAAGGCTGGATAGGTACTGTTGTTATCCTAAGGCAAGATGTAACACTCAGCTTCTGGTTTGAGGAAGTATTGCATTTATGCCTTGTATTTCACAGAAATTTAAGTCGTATCAGAAAATGACCTTGTTTTAATTGTTGCTATTTCTCAAGGTTGGCTGCCACGGCAGCAAAGACAAGTTCTGTTCATTACTGTCCCAGCAGGTCATGGCCACCCTGGTGACACAAGCACAGAGCTGTGTCCAGCAGGCCAAACTCTTCTGCAAGTGTTCAAAGGTCCTGTAAGTCAGGTTCAGACAGCTGGAAGCAAATGACCAGACACAGCATCCCCCTCACTGCAGAATGAAGAGGTTTCTCTTTCTCCAGGCACACATGGACCTTGTTGTTTCCTGGTGACTCCCAGATTTTTTAGTGTAGATTCACAGTTTTTCAGAGGGATCATTTTGTTATGCTTCAAGAGCAAAATAGATTTTAGATGAAACTCTTTTTGTGTCAGGAGAAACCAGAAAATATCATTAAAGCCGTATGCAATAAAAACCAAAATCCTGGTAATTTTGCTGGCAGCCAAGGAAAGCTGCTGCAGCAGAGGCATGAGAAATAGTATGTTCTCCACAGTAATTGTCTAGGAATATTCTTAAGAGAGAGTACTGCAGCACTTCTCAACCAAAATAACACACCATGTTATTCTGCAAGTGCCAGAGATGTGAAGACAGGTGATGATAATGCCTCTTCAGTCTCCATCAGTATGAGGCCTGAGAATCCGTATTTTTAGGATAGCAAAATTTGCCAGACTTTTGCCAGACCTTGAACAAAATTTAATCCAAAAGGAAGATTAGTTTACTTTGGTCAGCTCCCCCCTTTGAATTACCATAAAGCTTTACAGACAATTCCACACTCGAGGGTGCAGGAAGGAGAAGGGAGGGATGGGGGCTATTTGTGCCAGCCTGTCACTGAACAAGAGGCTGGAACATAAACCATTCTGAGAGGGGACACAGGCACTGTGGAGGAAATACTGAGCTGCAACTGTTCACTTAGAGGCTTGTAGTACCTTCAGAAAATAAGATATAGGTCCTTCATAGAATGGCTATCCCTTATTCAAATAGTTCAAATTCACAGAAAACATTTTTCTAGCAAAGAGCAAACTTAACAGCATGTTAAAGACAAAACCAACAACATAAACAATAGAACCCAAGCACAAACTAACATTTTTGTCATAAATCTTCCAGAATAGGGTTGTCACTTATTCTCAAGACTTTGGACATCCAAGCATACATCTGGAAATAAATATTTCGATAGTGCCATACTATAGATATTAACTATGTTCAACATTTTCACTTATGCTAAAACCTTCCCCAATCTGATTTTGCAGGAGGAAAGCACAGGCATAAGTGCCTGTCCATCCAATCCACGACCTTACGAACTGCATCACTCCTACCAGATTCTTATCCACTCTCAGAGGGTGTCCTGTGATGCGGGGACTGAGGCTTTTACTTGCCCTTATAAACATTTCTTCCCACAAAGGAGAGCAAATTTTTGCATTAACCTCACTTTGTTGTTCTCAGAACAATACAGTCTCCATTCAAAAACCTGGTTTATTACAGAAAATTACAAAGAGATGGAGAAAACATATTTTTGTTGGTCTGTTGTCAGTGGGATGCGATTCAAGGCTGTCCTTGTGCTTACAAGTTCTTGCACTGCTGGTCATAAAATCTGGTAAATTTGGTACTCTTCAGACATTATTTTATTTTCTTGAACGGAGAACAAAGGCTTAGGCAGCCCAATAGCTTGCATTGTGTACATGTTCCTTTATTTCCAATCTAGGACACCCATTTTGGGGTGGGTCTCCCAGCACCCTGCCTGCCAGACCCAGCTGTGCACCTGCAAACGCACAGCAATTGTATTTTTTCCTTACTGTGTAATCCTCATAAAGTTTTCTGGTGGTTTTAGTACCCTAACATTTAGTTCAGATAAAACCATTTTGTAGGGTTAAATCAACTTCAGAGACAGAAAGGCGACAATAGTGCAAAGCTGCTGTCCAAAACTCTGCCAGCCCCTCCCCGCACCTGGGAGCTGCGCTTTGCGGGGTAAAACGTACGGCCAGCATTCCGGAATGGCATTGCAGCCACTCCAGCCCTTGGGGACACCGACCCGGACATCCCGGGCTGCGTAGCACCGCGCCTTCCGAAGGAACGCGGCAAGCAGCAGCGAGGTGTGCGCGGAGAGCCCCAGCACAGCCCGGCCGCCGCTCCCAGCGGTGAAAGCCTGGTGCCATCTACTGCCAACTCCCTTCCCTGACATCCCTGTTCCCATCCCCGGGACCTGTGCCACTGCACCCACACCTGCCCGCACCAGCCTCCCCTTTGCCAGCGATGTAATCCTGGGGCTTGCTTTAAAAACCAAATCACCAATGCTCCACCTCCGAGTCAGTTAATAATAACAATAAAAACAATAAGAGCAATTGTATTTTCGCATCCCAAAGACTTTAAATTCCAGCTTAATAAAGGCATGAGTATGTAAACTTACAGCTCTAACTAGAAATTTACCAAAAATCAAGGGTAACTTAATTTGTATGCTAATTTAACCTTTTATGAATAATTTTATGAATGTAGTTTTTGGTGACAAAATCAGTAGTGAAAGAACAATCAAAAAATGAAAAAAATAGTTCTATATATTACAGTATTTAAATGTTGCAAAATACTAGGTTCACACTGTAAATGTAAAGTTATTCCTTACAGTAATTTGGCATAGCAAAAATAATATATTGAAATATAAAAATAATACCCTCCAATTAAAAAAAAAAAAATCTGCTTCCTAAACAATGCACTGGTGAAATGCTACAGCAGCTGCAATTTTAACGATGTTTAGAAATTTTTGTGTTTGGTATCATGACAAGAAAAAATGCGGTATCAAGGAATGCAGAAGCATCAGCAGCCACTCGTGTGTTTCAAGGCTCCCTTCCTGCTGCGGGAGCCAGCCCTGCTCATTGTGTTCTGCTGTCAAACTAGGCTCTCCCCACATCAGAGTTTAACAAATAAAATACTAAAACAGCAGTCAGTGTTGACAAAGAGCAGTGCTTTAATCCTCAATTATCCTTGTAACTCTTACTACTCCTTTTATCATCCATTAGCTTTGATTCCCATTATCCCATCAAGAACTGTGTCAACGCTTTTGTCCCTGGGGATTTCCCACACCACTAGGATCTGACAGACAAGCCTAGTGCTAAGCAGGATCATTACCTCTTAAATCCACTTATCTGATCCACTGAATAGTAAATTGAAAAGCTCATTAACAGCAACAATCTGATTTGTTTTCACGTTTGACAGGGTCATTCCAAGTCAGCATGAATATAGCACTTGCAATAAAAACTACCCTATCTGTAGCGTGGCTAAAATAAATAAGATATTTTAAACACCTCCTTCAAAATAATTTTCAAAACCCACACATGGTCTTAGCATATAAAAATAGAAAAGTAATCCCCTCCCAGCACAGCGATGCAATGCCCCTGGACTTCTAAGTACGATGCAAAATTATTGCTAGAGCATTTTGCACGTATAATAATAAAACACACTTCAACAACAAAGACTGTGCTACATATTCAAAAGGAGGAGAGAAACCCTGGTGAAAGGGGTCAGAAACAGTTGTGGAGATTATCTCATCTTCTGCTTAGATCCACAGAGAGCCTTGGGGGTAAGGGAAGCAGAAGCACTCAGAGCCGCACGCCCCGGGGCTCCTCTCTTCAGCCCTCCCTGTCCTGCTCCCAGCCAGGAGCCCAAGGCTGGCACTCCTACTGCCCTCGGACACTGCCAGAGAGGAGCAGGGAATTAAGTTCCAGTAGGAAACCCTTGGTTCAAGACTCCTGGAAAACAGTGACACAATTAGTCCCAAATACTTATAACTGCAAGATTTACAACTTCAAAAGAGAATTCCATGTCAATCCAGTGCTGTGCAACTAAAACACGTGCAGCCAACAATGTCAGCTAACAGAATACCATCCCCAGCTCATCTTTACACACCTGTGACGGTGAGGGAAACATCCACACAAGTGGCAATTTTAGGCTACAATGTTCCAGGAGCTCCACAGCTACAGGAACCCACCCAGGGTTTTTGATTCAAGCTGGAGCTGGTGGCACACAACTGCCGGCAATCCCAAGTGGCACCTGCTGTGATCAGAGGTGACAGCAGTGGCCACGGCAGCGAAGAGAAAGAACAGACCAGCAAAACACCTTCAACACTCATCAGTAACAATTTCAAACATACTGAACCTAGTGTGAAAGCAAAGGATTCAGGGATCCTTCTTTTTTCTGTTTGCACCGTTATAACCACCTTAGTCGCATCAGGACCCTGAAGGAAGACAGCAGATTCACAAGCTCTAGTGCCAGGGAATTTTTAAATTATCCAGGAAATTTTATAGATTCATAGAAAGATTAGGTTTGGAAGGGACTTTAAAGCCCTTCCAGTGTCACTCCCTGCCCTGGGCAGGGACACCTTCCACTGTCCCAGCTGTCCAAGCCCCAGTGTCCATCTTTGGCCTTGGGATCCAGGGGCAGCCACAGCTTCTCTGGGCTATCAGTTGTTCAGATTACATAAATATACCCTTTCCAACTCCTTGAACTGTCCCAAAAGGACAAGAAAAAGCAACCTGTGGAAGCAATGTTTTATACAGCAAAATACTTGCATGTAAATACAGACCAAGAAAACAGAAATAATTCTGTAATCACACCAAAACTTTATTTCCTTGTCTTCCCTACTCTTTGGCCTTAGATATGTTTAATTTTGCTTTGCCTTTGGAGGTCTTCTCTTTTTGGCACTATCATTATAACTCTGAAGAAGCTAATTATATCAATTCTTAAATGTGAAGCAGATTACAGAACTGGGAAGCTCAGAATATGAGTTCCTAAAGGTTGTATGGCTCTGTAATGACAGTCACAGAAATTCAATAACAGCACTGTATGGAATGTACTCAAACACACCCCATGAAACAAATTAAAACAGAGCAATGAATCTCTCACACTGTGCAAATAAGAGAACACAAGAAAATGTTAGTTTCTACAGTTTTCATAAGGGCTATTATAATGAATTAAGATTTTGGATAATGAATCTTCAGAAAATTACAGTAAAGTTATTACCCCTAGGCACAGCGTAAATGCTGAAGATATTATAACTTCCTTGAAGCTCTCCAAGCCTTGCTGCAGAGAACTATCACAGCAACATTAAAGCATTTTGTCATGAGCAGTGAGGGCAAAAGCAGACCTGCACCACATTTACCCCAGCCTGGTAGAACTGAAGCACTTGGAGCACATGGAGGGGAGCCTATCTGTCCCTGTGGTGTTTTTGGGAATTCAAACAAAGCAGAGGTGCCTGCCTTCCACCTACGTGACCAACACCCCTCCAGCACCCACCAAACTTCCACACTAACTGCAAGTGGCATTCTTGGTATTGAGAGCCACAACATATTTTGTAATTTCCCCAACTTCTTAAATCACACTCAGGTATTTGAATTTTCAGCTCATGAAAGCTCCATTATAACACAGCAGAAATCCAGCTCTACATCCCACAGACAGCTTCAGGAAATGGGAACTGAATCCCCTAATTGGACTATCAGGATGTCAGATAATTTTATCTTTATCTCCTGATCAAACTGAGGGCTTGAAAAGCCCTGGCTTTTTAATCTCCTCTCCTTAGTAGAGGAAAACCTTGGCCACTTCCACTCCCTACCAGCTGTCTTAAAAAAGTAACATCTCAAACTACTCTTAGCTCAGAGCATGAACCAAGAGAATGATCTAGTATGTTGGATTAGAGTAAACTCTCTAAATGAAGAAGCTCTCCAAAAGGCCACAATGAAATGCCTCAGTTCAGACAGATCTCTGAAGACTCTGGGCTTTCAGCTGCTTTGTGCATAGGCTCCTTTTGCATCCACTGCTACCTGTGTTTGTAACAACCAGAGCACCCACACCAATTGCATAAATGACACAGACTATTTAGTTTTACCTCTAAATCTAGCTTAAAATGCTGCATAAAGTTATCCTCAACTGAAAGAGAGCTACTACAACATAACATTTAAAAATTAGGAGATTGTTACTATAACCAAGTGTTCTGTTTTAGGGGAAAGGGTAAATGTGCTGTGTGGCTCATTGTTACGGATGCTGTTTCCCTCCCAGTCTGTTGAAATACTCTGCCATCACAAGCTCAGACAGTAAGAGGTATTAACAGTTCCCACAAAGGCTGTTTTCCAGGCCCTGTTCCCCAGTCCTTCCCCATTAGTTGGAGGGTTCAGAGGATTCTGGGGTGCCAGAGTGATTAACTCCCAGCTTCCTGCTCTATAAAATGCGGTGCCAGCAATAAACCTTCTCTTACATGGAAATTGATCTCTATTTAAATTACTGTCTCTCAGGTTTTATTTACTTATTTATTAATTTCTGCTATTCTTAATCCATGTTTTCTGAAAATCTTGAAAGAAAGATGTACAGTTCTGCTGAACTTATACAGGAGACCTACTATGAACTAACTTCTCTTATTACTGATGCAGCCTGAGAAGCAGTGAAGAAGAAGAAAAAATAAATTGTTTTATCTGCTAGGTTTTCAGTTAGTCATTAATAAAAAGGATGCTTAGCTAAAATAGTCTTGTTTAGACTTTCATTTCTGTTAAGCACTGTTATAGAATTTTAATTCCACTGTCTCTTGTGCTCCTCTTCAAGGCTTAAAGAACAGATACTATAGTGAAAACAGAAATATCATTAACAGCTGTTAGTTTTTGAATATCTTCCAGAAGATTTTTAGCTTTTGAAGCACAATTGTGGGCTGCACTTTCCATCAGAGCTATACAATGCACTGCAGAAATTCAAGCCATGTATGTTGTCAAGGATTTGCTTAACAATAAGCCAAAATGCTGGTTTAGAATCCTTGGTGATTGAAATGAAGCACTGTGCAGTTGCAAGAGTATATTTGTGCCAGTCAGAACACTCCAAAAGATCCAGAATTACAGGTATTTGAATAGCAGTAATCCACACTCTGACTTGCCCCATAACTATTACAAGTGTGCAGGTTAATTTTATTCAGACGCTGAATTGTATCTAAATGAGTGGCCCATTCAGCACACTTATGTACAAGAAACACCAACGCTCAAGAATCAACATCACTTTGGCACTTATAAACAAGGAATAAAAATCAGAGCGGCTTAGTAAAGCTCTAAAATCTCTATATCCAAAACTATTGCACTGTACTGAATAACAGCACTGCAGGTGTTATGCATCTCCAGATCAAGCCTTAAGCACATGAAATTTAGCAGGATCACGTCTTTTGAAGAGGTTTTGAACCAGGCTTATACATGACAGGGCTTTTGCACATTTATCCCAGGGCATAAGGAGAAGTGTTAGCTGCCACAGCTAATACCAGCAATTTGAACAACCTCTTTGGCAAGCCAGAAATAAGATAATTGTTCAACATAGGCCGGCTCCTCTGAAATACTGGCAGCATTGCCTCTAATTATAGACATCTGTCATTGCTAGCCACTCAGTAGTAACCCTGACATCAATATACAACTATAACACCACACTGCCTGCAGGCACAGCAACGGGAGCCAGATCCGAGAGGCGGGCAATCATCTGCCTCAGCCAAACTATCAGTCAAGGGCTCCTAGCCACAAATAGCTCTTACGTTTTGTATCCTTAGGATAATACGTTGATTTATTTTAGATCCGCTAATATTTACAGTCTAGGCCATCTACTAAAATACAGGGACAAACCTGATGGCTGATGGAGGCAGTTATTGCTCAAAACCGCCATGGAAGGCCATAGCTCACAGTGTCTGCGCCAACCCCGTGGCTCCTGTGCCCAAACTCCTCTCCCCAAAATAACACCTGCACATTGCCAGCTGCAGGGCACAGGTATGGCTATACCCTCATCAGCCCACATTTTCCCTACTAACCTGAAGGAATATTTTCAGTCTTAACCAAGAGAATATCTGTGCCAAAGCGAGCACGCTGAGTTCCAATATCCCAGAGTTCCCACTGTCAGTACAGAAGAGAGAAGCTTTGCAGAATTGTTTTCAACATGCAACTTTGAAACAGAAATTCATTAATGCTATAAACTATGGTTGCAGATTAAATACTTCACCACTGCTTAAAGGCAAGCTGACATACGCTGTTTACCAAGAAATGCAGTTTCTTGAAATGTACAGGTAAACATGGATAATTCCTTTTTAATTCTAGGGTGAAAATCATGCTGAGACACTCAGTTGTTTTGTTTTTTTTTTTTTTTTTTTGTTTGGTTTTTTTTGGTTTTTTTTGGGTTTTTTTTTGTTTGTTTTGTTTTTTATTTTTGTCTTCATTTGAAAATCTGTCTCAGAAAGGGGCAAAAAAGATTGTAAGTTTAAACTAATTAGGAATTAACTTCCTTACAATTATCTTAATTTGTTATTAACAAAACCAAGATTTCTTGGTATGATTCACAACAGCCTGTGCTGAAGAGAAACTATTAATTACTCTATAGACAGTTAGCTTTCAAGTGAGCTGCATTTTAAAAACCTCCTTTAAAATACAATTGCTAAATGCCTTACAGTGCTGTAATGTGAGACAGGTTCAAATCTTATTACTTCACTGAAATTAAAACCTAAGTTTTAATACTGTTCAAGTCGAACAATGATTCCACACTTTATTGCTTTTGAAATCCCTTGATGATCATAGGAAAAAATGCCCTCGAGAAAAAGAGACTCTGTTTTCGATAAACAGAAAATACAGTTTGCACTCTTAGCCTCTTTGTCATCACAAAAAAGGATTTAATGCCAATTCTTTAAAAAAAGACTTTTTTCACAAAATGTGCACCTTGTGTGCCATTTGTAAAATCAGCTCACTTTCTTTTATTTATTACTGCAGTGCGGCAAGGCAATAAAGCAGCTACTGATAGCTAATAAATTACATGCCTTTTAAAACAATTCTCCAGCTACAAAAACTTGTAACTACAAAGGCTTACATTTACATGGTACAGCGTATGAAGTGTCAACATTTATGTTCTACTTAACCACATAAATAAAATCTGACCCTTTATTAAAGAGACAAGCACAAACCAGGGACTCCACATAAGATTAAACAAAAGGTAACTTTTTAAGGCTTTCCTACAGATTTACATAACCAAACATAAAATTTGAACAGGCAGTTCAGGCGGAAGTTTTTTTAAATTAAATTGTATTTTTAATTAAGGTCCTTCAAGATACCTTCAGGAAAAAAAGGTGAGCACCATTTTTCAATTACAGCACGATAACACTGACTTACATCTGAACCTAAAAATTAAATAAGGTTTTCAATAAAAACTGCAACATACTACTGTAATATAAAACACTAATTCTCCAGCACATACCATGCAAACCACGATTTGTATTTTTAATTAAACAAAGTATCAGAGCTTTGGGAAAACATTTCTTTGTTTAAACAGATTTTAAACAAAAAAACCCTGCAGTTTTATTTTATCATGCATCTCTCCAAGAAATGCTTTAAATTAGATATATCTATTGAGATCGTTAACCTGCTCTTAAATACTTTTGCTCCATGGCCAGCTCAGCCCTCACTTCTCATGGCACAGAGCACTGAGGTGCACTGTCCTTGTTTTTCCATCTGCATTATTTTTAGGTTGATGTGCTCAACTATTTTCATAATTTTGTTCTGTACAATTTGACTGTCTCATAAATCATTAAGCATTACATTCCTTTTAATTGTCTCTATATCATCATGCAGCTAATATTCAGATGTTTAGTTGAAACAATATTTCTTCCACTCACAAAGATTTTTACAGCTCTTGAAACTTTGGTTTTGCTTTGCTCACACAACTTTCCGTCTGTAGTTCCAAAATGGCAGTTCTTTAATTGAACACAGAAACAGATCTTAAACCCCTACTCATAAAACTGTTTCAGACATTGCTGTTCCTTGTTAAGATAACACCCCTGACATGTCAGTAGAGAATGGCAGGACCAGGAATTCCTCCCATAGCCCAGCAGCCCCACAGCCATCAATCACTCTGGATTGAGATGTTGTGGGGCACATCTCTCACTCTGGCCAAGCACTGCTTGATGCAAAATGAGAAGGAAAATAATTTTCAGACATTTTCCCATACCTTTAATCCTAGGTTTACCTTGAAAATATGTGTTTTCTTGTATTTTGCATCAGTGGTTAAAACACCAAGACAAAGACATTCCTAATCTAAAGCAGACAAAAACAAGGTTTAACAAACAGGTGGCCAGGACAACAAACAAAGCAGAGCCTGTGGTTTCATAATTCAGGTTAGTCTGTGGGGATGAAATATTGGTGCAATTTTAAGACGGTTGAGAGTAAAGAGTGAATGAAGCCCGGTGTGTCTGTACCAGGAGGGTCCTTTGAAGAGCAGGAGTCCTCAAAGCACTGCAGAGTGGAAAGAGAATTTAATAGACCAGACCCTTAAAAACTACAGTTTGGTTCAAGAGGAGTTACAGATATTTTTTAACGTAATATTTTCAGACAGTAATATTTTCAGACACTGAAAACTTGTCAACTCTGAATTTCACCCAAGAATCCAAACTAAAACACAAGACATTGAAATCAAGCAAGAGCTCAGGAAAAAGGAATGAGCTGATCTGACCTATGAGCACACAAAATATTTGAGAGGTATAATTTAAAGAGAAAGTTGTAAATCTTTAACTTTTGCTGAAATTAGGCAACTAAAAATATAGCCAAAATTTGACAGAGCATACTATTTGTCAAGAAATTCCAAACACAAATATGCTGTACAGATAACACTGCAAAAGATCCAACTCTGGATCACCAGGAGGGAGCAGAGTTATAGTTGCATGAGCCTTTATCAAAAAGCTTACAAAAGTAATAAAAACTAATGAAACTAATCAATCAAAATTGGTCAAGAACCTTGATCAGTGATTATTCTCAGTAACACATGGGGACCTTCAGACTGCAGCCTTTGCGGCTGAAGTCAGAAACAAAGGGGTGACACCCTGAAGTTGTGCACAGAAAAACAAGGCCTGCCTTAGCTCTGGCAGGAAAACCACAGACTGTCACCAGGACAAGAGAGAAAAATGCAGGGCAAAGAAAATAAAGCCCTCTCAGCCCATGGCTGAGTGAGGCACACAGCAGTGAATCGAATGAAGGACAGAGTGGCGGATGCTGAGCAGCCAAAGAGGAGCTGCAGGTCCCCAGCCCAGTGCCCTCCACACCCCTGGGCTCCCACAGGACTTGCGCAGCAGTGAGGCCACAGCGTCCACAGGTGCACCCAGGCCTCCCGTGCTGCCTCTGTTCACAGTCTGACTGACAGGAACTGCCTTTAATCATGCACGTGGTTCATTTTGCTAACCCCTTTAGCAAACACGATGATCTCCTCTATGCAAAGACAACAGATGCTGTCAGACACAGCTGCTCTCAGCCGGAGAATCTGGAGCACTTCAGAAGCCCATTAGAAAGGTGCTGCTGACTCACCCTTATCTTATAAGATACTGCAAAACTAAATTTTTAGATAGTTTAGCACATATATTGAGATGATTATGTTAATATCTAAATAACAATCTAAATGTTACTGTTATTCAGCAGAAATTGGTTATTAAAGAAAATGCATAAACTAGAATGAAATAGTGCTGTTAAGAGCTCAAAGATAGTATGTTCTATTAATGTTACTTAAAGCATCAGATTCTGTGCACATTCTTATAAAATCTAAAATAATTATTTTAAATTAACTTTACATACTAAAGCTTTTACGTATCTTGTGATCAGTTGCTTTATTGTGTAGATGATATCCATACAAATAATTGAATATTAAAATTGGTACAAAACCCTACTTCAGAAATAAAACTTTTGATCCTGTTGGGTATTAGATTTCTTCCTTTTCCCCCCCTAAGTTGCTAGGAAATTGACTACTGCTAAAACTTATGCAAAACAAAAGAAGTGGCCAAAGTCAGGAGAGGAATGTAGCATCTGGCTACACTTCTTTTGGTCTCTGGGAGTTTTCTCTACGAGGGGAGAGATACCACGAGATTTTTGGGGGGCAGGTAAAGGACAGGGCTGGGGGCAGTTATGCTCTCTCTCACTCTCAGCATTGGAAGGAGGGTCCAGCTGTTGCTTACTGCAGGGAGAATTCACTGTCAATGCTGAAGTCCAGTCCTAGGCACCTACCACCATCTGCTCTCATTCCTGGGAATTCTGAGCTCACCTTTTCCCACCCTGCTGGAGCTGGCTTGCTGCTGTCCTGCCCCTGCCACCTCTTTGGCACTGCTCTGGGTCTTTAGCTATGCTGTAGCCCTGCATGCCCTGCCCTACTGGGACATCCTGCGGCTCCAGCTACCACCACAGAGATGCTGATACATCTTATCCACCAACCCGGGATTTCTGCTCATTTCCCGCCCTTCCAGCTTGGTGCTCCTTAGAATCCTGCAGGGGGACCGGGATCAGACTGCCACAGGATTTTGTGAAGCAAAGCCTCTCCTCCATCCCTTCCCATTTGGCCTAGAAGGCCATAATGAGGTTCCTAACTCTGTTTTTTGTTGTTAATACCATAGTTATTGTTGTTTGTTTGCCTTGTTACACATACTAGTAAAGAACTCCTACCCTCATATACTTGCCTAAGAGCCCCTTAATTTCAAAATTATAATAATTTGGAGGGAGGGGGGTTTACATTCTCCATTCCAAGGGAGGCTTCTGCCTTCCCTAGCTGCTGTCTTTCAAACTAAGACAGTTCCCAGAAGACACCTTTCTCAATAGAGCTACATGCCTCAAGAAACAACTCATCAGTAGTGAGAATGCTCTGGAGAAATAATATGGAAGCTTCCTCATGGCCTTCCTAACTGCAGTTCTTTTGATCCAAATTGATGCCAACTACCAACTCTTCCAACAAAGATGATACAGATAAAGCCTGTGTGGAACACAACACTGAAACACTTGGGGTATTTTTCCTCTCCTTGCTTCAGAAGAAGCGCAGTAGAAGGGAAGTGGAAGAAGACAGAAAACTGTTTTCCTTCCTGTGATGTTTAATAAAAGCGCATTTAAGTCTGAAAAGTGTACTTCAACAATATATTCCTGTATGTGAAACAGACCCATATCAGGACATTACTAACATTTTTGATTACTCTGTAAGCACACAAAATCAAATGTAAGAAAGATCTCTGCATGGTCTAATAAAAAATAATTTTGTGAGGATGCATGTATCTAACGAAATATGAAGCATAGCCCAACTGCTGTTTGTTCTGCAAATTTGATTTCAGGATATGGAAAATGGTTATAGACAAGATAACGGTCTCGACTGCCCCAGCCTGCACACTGCCTGGGTGAGACAGCTTATCACTGCTCCTTCCTGTGCACAGAGATACACCAGTTGTTCTGTCTTCTACTAATCCAATTAGGTACGAAAATCACACCCTGCTTCACCACACACTGACAAAGTCTAACACAAACCTGAACGAGATGCTGGAGAAAATGTTTGTTTTCATTTTTGTTTTAAATAAAATACACCTTTTTAGTAAGTGGAAAAAGCCCCAAGCCTTCCAAAGTTCAAGTACTCCACAGATGAACCCAAGTCATACTGCTTCAAACATTCAGGTTGCAACTCCATCATTTTTTGAACACGTAAGAAGCTTAGGAAACCATGTGGTTCCTGGGGCATCTCTGGATACTATTAAAAGGAGCATTCAACAGTTAACAATGAATTAGCTCATGACTTTGTTGTGTGAGAGAAACAGGGGTGTGACAGTTTTAGAACACCTGTGAACAAAAGCGACAGTTGGCCGCAAGGTGTTCTACTGTCATCACAAAGTATGCCAATCATACTCACAGAATGTTTCTCCTTTCTCTCACCCAACTTCATATTCAGTGCTTTTGGCAAAATGTGTTCAAACAAGAACACTTTCCATACTATTATTTATTACCTATCTTCACTCATCTGTTATCAACTTGAAGACAGGTACAGATATTTTTCCGGGGTGAAAGTGCTCCTATGATGAGTTGTATTCCTAAAGACTGCTGAAGGAAATTTATGAAATGTCTTAATTTAGCTACAGAATTTTAGATTTAAATTGAGAGGTGGATATTTTTCTTTTTTTGGCCCAAAGTAGACAAACACACTCTTCTCACCTCATTCCCCAAATCTATTCCCAGAGCCATCACCATGTTAAGAATGAGCTGCCCCGTGTGGATGCCCAGCTCTCCAAGGGAATCCTGCACCTTCTCAGCCATACTTCCAGTGCTTGGAATGCCACTAGAGGGCTCAGATATTGGTATGAAATCACACACATTGCTAGGCAGGACTGAAGTTTAAGGAATCTGCGTTATTCCTTTACTAAAATTCTCCTACACACAGAAAACATTGTTGCCAAATACATTATTGGGCCATAGTTTAACCAAAATACAGACTGAAAATGCTCAACAATCAGTTGTGCAGCTGGAGAACTAAGTTAGCACAGGATTTTCCTTGAAAAAAAAAACATCTGCAGACCTTGCTCTGTGTACACAAGGATTCACAATAAATGCAGGGCAGTCAGTGCCATGCTACGCCATGCCATATCACAATGGTATTTTTTTAACTGTAGATTTTATTGGAATTGTTATATTCAGTAATTGCAGAAGTGACAGAGCTGCAATCTCTGAATGGCTTCATTAAGTGAGAAGCAGGAGAACTGATTCCCTCCTGCTCCACGCTGATCCATCTGTGATGTGCAACCAGCGGGAGGGAGGAGGTGGCAGCAAGTCCTGCACAAGTCCAACCTCAGCTGCCGAGGGGCTAGCACCCAGAGCAACTGCAGCACCAGGGCAGCTCTAGGACTAACAACAGCCTTCTCCTGTAGAGAGAACAGCAGAGCAGATCTGGCAAAGCATGAATCAACTACAGGGAAAAGAAATATATTATGTATGCACCAGATACGTACAGCATATTTTTATTCCTGTCCACATTAAGCTGTGCTCCAAAACAGCAAACCCAGTGGGAAAGAAATATACCCATCAATTATTAAAGGAATTGAATGGAAAATATTTTGATGGCAAGTGATAGACTCTAACATGTTTAATTTTAGCACTAAAATACAATACTATATATTTTAGGTAACATATTAGTTCACAATGCATCCCATTTGACTTAAAAATCAACTAAATAAAAATTAACACATCAGCATGAGAACAAAATTAACAGTCTATGGCAGATGAATCCTCTATTGCACCTGTCCTCCACTGTGCAAAAGAACATCAGCCTGCCACTGATTATTTCTTTTTGACATGATTTATCACCTACTATTCTTTAAACTTGATAAAGCAAATTAATCTTTGATTGCAGGAGCCACTGGAGGTTGTCATTAGTCATGTAGTTTGGTGAGGCTGCATGTGTTTCATTTACCAGTCACAAAGAAATGAAAGCCCAGCAGCCATCACTGCCTGCTTCAACTGCCTCCCTGACCCACCCAAGAGAAAAGACAACTGAATTCCAGACACGAGATATTAAGCAGCTACTCCAGGACTGACTCACATAAACAGAACAGAGTATTTGCTTTTCCACAAAGAATGCTGATGCCCTAAAAGTGATGTTCTCAGGAAGCAAATAAATTATAATGAGCAACAATTTGATCTGATTAACATATATTTCAAACTAAAAGTCTACCGAGTTGTATCAATAATGTGATTTTGTGTATTAAAAAATGAAAATTGAACCTTAAATAATTGTGTACTCATCTAGAAGACATATCAGAAAAATCTCAGCCCATCTCAGCCAGCAAATGTGGACAAACTGAAAATCCCTTAAATCTGTAGGCTGTGGCTGGGCTGTGCCCATCAGCCCCAAGCTCTCCTGCTCTCCTGCCCAGCACGTTTCAGCTGTCCTTGCACATCATGCTCAACCTCACTGCAGGTTTTCATGTCCAGTTCCCCCTGGGCCCATGGCTCCCCTCAGCTCAAACCCACCATCCCCCTCTTCAGCTGCTGAGGGTGGGAGCGCCTGAAATAGGGACAAATGGCAAATCTCATTGATTTTATTGACCATTCTTCACAGCACGGCAGAGAGTCCTTCTGGACCAAGCCCAGCTCCAGGATTCATCTCCTCAGCAGCAGAGGTGGCTGGGACTGGGGTTGCTGGCCATGGGCTGAGCAGGCTGGGGGCACCAGCCAGTCCAGGGCTTTTGGGGTGCTCCAAGCTCCAGGAACCACAGTGAAACTCTGCATAGCACCTTCCAGGGAGATACTCCCCAGAGAGGGCCCAGAGCTGTTCAGGAAAACACATCCAGGAAGAAGCAGTGGTCCAAAGCAGGGGAACTCTTCCAAAGCAAGGTGTGTTTGGAATCTCACTGTAATCCAGCCCCAGTGACCGGACCAGCCACAGGACACCCAGGGACACCCAGGGACACCCAGGGACTCCCAGGGACACACAGGGATACCCACGGACTCCCAGGGGCACCCAGGGATTCCCAGGGACACACAAGGATACCTAGAGACATCCAGGGACTCCCAGGGGCACTGAGGGACACAGAGACACACAGGGATACCTAGAGACATCCAGAGACACCCAGGGACACCCAGGGCTACCCAGAGACATCCAGGGGCACCCAGGGACACCCAGGGATACCCAGAGACATCCAGGGGCACCCAGGGACACCCAGGGGCACTTAGCACAGCATTGCCTCTGACAGCACAGGGACACACAGGGACAGGAACACCAGGCAGGAGGCACATCTGAAACACTGTCCAGCTTTTATTCATACATTTAGGAGAAACCCCAAACTAGTCCAGGGTCTGTCCCTCAACAGCTCTTCCAACTGCCCTGTTAAAGCAGTTGCTTAACTGCGAACACTCAAAAGCTGCTATTTTTGAAGCCAAACACAATTTTGATGTATAAACCCCACAAAATTATGGGGCTACAATGTCTGACTTTCTCAAGGTATATATTTAGAAATAGTAAATTATATATTTAGAAATAGTAAGTATGTTTAGAAATAGCACCACACTGTGATGTCCTAGGAAGGTCATAGAGTCAGGAAAACAAAGGAACATCATGAAACAACTCGGGGTGCTCCTAGTGTTGCCATTACTATTTGTATCAAAATTAATTATTGCTACTTTGTGTTGAAGAAATAGCTCAAGCTATTCTTCAATGTCTACAACATGAAATCTACATAAAGACTTAAAAATTGCTGTGAGGTGCTTAATTTGATGTGTTAGTGTATTTTTTGTTTGTTTTTAAACTAAGTAATTTGGAAGTGTTTATATGAAAATTACATTTCAGTACTAGAGATGCAATTTGTATTCTAGAATTAATAGTAACAAATACAGATAATAACTGCAGGAAAAAAATCCTCAGAAATATCACCACAGGAATCTCTGTAGATATTTGAGAAAGCAGAATAAAGAGAGTCACTGAACTATGAATTATGAGTAGTAGTTTCCCATATACAAATGCATTTTTTAAAATTTTTTTCTTAGTTGTATGGATAATTTTATGTTTATGTAACAGAAATAAAAGTACAATAACTTACCTATTCATATATAAATACACACTTATTGTTTAGCTCCATTGAGAAGCTATAAATTTCATCTATTGAACATTAGCTAAAAAATTACATGTGTTTATCATCTGGATTATTCTCAGATTAATAGAGATAAATGACAAAACATAATCAGCACCAACTCTGCAACTTAATCATTGCATCTGAGCTATAGGAAACACTTAATTACTCTCATTTACTAGGTGCAATCTAATGAGGAGACATTAGCCAAATGAAAAGAATTCAGTACAAACAAACAAAATAGTTACACCATCATTAAAAAGAAACTCTGACAGTGCAGGTGACAGCGTATGCAGGATAAATTACCATAATGTCCTAAATGCTGAGCTGTCAGCATACTAATGCCAGATCGGATACCCAGGGAATGTCGGCACTGGAGCTGTCAGAACCGGGATCATCAATCACCTCCCTGCACCGCTCTGCTCATTATCCCAGCTTTCCTGGGCTCGGCTCGGCACAATGAGAGCAGGCAGCGAGGAAACCTCGTCTAACACCGTCAGAGAGCTGCTGTCAGCACCCCCAGAGAAGGGGGAGAGCCCTCCCGCGGACAGGCTGCACCCCAAAGCAGCCAGCACCCACCCGTGCCCCCGGCACCCAACCCTGCTCCGACAGAACAGGCTGAGAGGGCTCCTGGCACATCCCTGCTCTGCCTGCACGAACTGAGCCCAGGGCACTGTCTGCTACTTACACAGACACCCACTACTGTTAGGCTCGGTTTGTGTCAACTTGTTTGTGTCTTGGATTCTTTAACGGAACACACAGACTCAAAAAAGCCCAGCCAGGCAGGCAGGTGTGCCAGGTGTCCCTGTTTCTATCCCACGTGTGCCAGCCACCTGAGTAGAGCAAAGCACTCTCCTTTGCTTACAAAACACTGCTGCTCCACTACTGGAATAGCAGTAGTGGCACAGTGATGAAGCTCAGTGTAATAGTACCTTTGGTTTTCATTTGACCTTTCAGATTGCTCTGCTGAGCACAGTAAACATTCATTAAACTTTGAGAGACTGCAAAGTTTCAGATACCTGGGGCCGGGTCCAGCTGAGAGTTCTTCCATGCACACATTCATCTTCTCTCACCTTTATTTTGAGAATCAAGGTCTTAAGTGATAGAAATGCTAGAAAGAATGCAGTGAGGTTGAAAGATGAAACTATTTCATCTATAACAGAGCAACCATAAATCACCCTCAGATTGAGGGAAGAAATGAACTTTAGGAGTGTGAAATGCTAAACCTCAGAAGTAGAGAACTTTTTAGGTTCCAAATGCAAGAGAAGAGATCCTATTATTAAGGAATCTGATTTTCAGGTTCTGCTGATTTCCATGACATTAATAATGCTCATTGTTTCCAGGGCTTAAGCCAATGTGCTTTTCCATTCATGTATCTTAAATATCATTGCAGAAGCACTATCCAGAAAATACTGCTCAGATACTGAAGCCTAGTTTGTATTTTATACAATTATACTATCCCTTTCCTAATTAAGATGAGAGGGGGGAAAAAAACCCAAACCCACATTAAAGAATTCTGTTATCCAAGATTCAGTTTGAGTCTGCAAAGCTAAAGAGAAAACTTGAAGGGTTTCGTTTGTATAATTCAGGTATCACCTACATGCAAATGCATTTGAGAAGGATAATTAACACTGCACCTTATACTGTTATTCAAGCAGCTCTTCAGAATCCTTTAGCAAGTATATTACAAAGTCATTTGTTCAGCAGAAGGACAGAAGAAGACAGAAAGGAATGACAGAGGAAGAAATTCAACAGGTAATAAAATATTTTTGAATTGGTTTCAAACATTCAGAATTGAATTTGGATGCCTTTTGTTGCCCTTGTAATTGGGGATGGCAATCCTTTGTCAGTGCTTGCATACAGCCCTCCAGAATTCCAGCCAGACACATAAAATCCAAACCAACGCATACTGACTCCCTCAGACCTCAGTACACTCAATGCTTGCACACAAAATCCTGTCATACCTTGTGCAAACCATGCTGCCTTTCTGAACAACAAGGCCAGAGCTGCAGTCAGGAAAAACAACTCAGAGTGGGCAGGGAACCCCTGCTCATAGCTGAGGAAGGAAACAGACAACATGAAACCCCGACTGAAAGCTAAATAAAATAATTTTCTAATTTGGATGGTTGGTTGGTTTGTTTGTTTGGGGGGGGGGGTTGTTGGAGGTTTTTTGGGTTATATAATTCTTGTTTCCAGAAAGTTCTTAAATAATGAGATCAGAACACCATCTCTCATTTCTGGTAGGCAAGGGTCACAGTAAAAGTTATGACTCTTAAGTTTACATCATAATAGTGACAATGAATTCTGAGCATATTTAGTTTTGTGTCAGAGTATCAATGAACTAATGAAAGATTCAACAGTAAGGCAATAATGTGAGACAAAGTCTGTGCCTTGGACATATTTCTCCCATTGCCTTTGGTATTTCTAGGATCTCCATTAGAGTAAATTATCAGGCAGTTCTGATAGCTCCCAGGTCTTGAGCAAGTCATGGAGTTGAGACATGTTTGACCTTGAATAATCTCATCCTGTGCTAATAACAGAATAGAATTCAAACAGAATTCATTCATAGAAAACTTCTCAGGGGATTTTTTGTTTTATACCTCTTTCTAAAGAACTTCCACATAAATCTTCAAAACCTACTGTTGTTTTTTTGTGTGCTTTAAGAATACTGATCTTCACAGAAATATTTGGATGAAGAGGGCTTAGGTCTGCAGCAGTCACTAAGTTCTTTAGACTGTGGTGCAACTGAAAAACAGAAACATTCATGCCTATGATCATTGAAGTCCATATATACCAGCTCACTTACATATTAGAGGCAATGCTTATAGTCACTGCTTATTTTTGTCATTATTAATCATTGTATTTGGTTTATCACAATTGATTTTGTTCACTACCATAACAAGTTTTGCTTTGAGTTAGTATTAAATAATTGGGTTAGTCAGGGCATCTTATATAAGAGATCAACTTTTGAATCTGTTTATTTCTGCCTTTTACTGTGGTAAATAAGACTCTGAAGACTATCAGTGTGCAATCGGTAGAACATGAATTTATCACTTAGCTACCTGGATTCTTGTTCCTGTTTCAAAATGGACAGTTTTCAACTCAGAATGTCTCTCTATGCTCCTTTGATACAAAATCCCAGATGATCAAAATAAGAATGATCAGTTTTCTACTCTGATGACCTAATTGATTGCATAAAAGGAGGAGAACAAAGTATGTGGTCATATCCTTAAAATTCACTTTAGGTTATTCTGCTGCATTGAAATCTGTTTTTAAGTGTCTAAAAAGAGTGTTTCCTGAGAAATGAGAAAGTTGGAGAGCAACTTGAATAAGCCAGTTTATTTAATGATCAGTTAACTCTGAAATTCAGTTTCTAACCATGCTCTCATTTAAATAATATGTAACATGTATAAACTTGAGAATTAGAACTATGCCTAAAAAACCCCCTGGTTTCAATCTAAGTTTTCAAAATTTAGTTTAGCTTGTTTTCTGTTTCTCAGCTGCCTCCCTTCCCAAATCAATATTGTTAAAATCATATTTCTAATTTGGTTTTAATTACAAGAAACCTGTATTTTCCACCCATGGGTGTGGCACAATGCTGTCCCGAGGGAGACGCAGTGATCACCACAGAGTCAAAGTGGGAAAAGAGGAAGTTTAATTTTTCTACAGCTTATATAGATTTCTGAAAAGGAGACCAGATTGGAAGACTGAGGTTCAACCTCTTCAACTCCACTGGTCTTAGAAAGTGTCCATCAATTGTCCTTTCACAGAAAGGAATCCAAAA
>VZUI01045457.1:0-32631 GCA_013401135.1 Cettia cetti | reverse complement strand
CTTAAAAAAAAAAAAAAAAAAAAAAAAAAAGGTCATAAAAAAATTCCCTAATGAGGTTAAGGACAACATTAAATCAAAAATATTGTCATAATAACTATGGGTTTGGTTTTTCTTTTCCCCTTTCAAAAAACAGTTCAAATATTTCTCCAGTTGAATACCTTCAAAGTAGTTGATGCAGATACTGTATAAACTGGAATTGGATACAATAATAATATTTTAAATTTGAATTCATCCTGAGGACTTTAAAAAATGTGTAATACATGATTTTGAAGCCATTAATTAAAACTATAAAAGATCTATGTTCCAAAGCAAATTAAAATCAATGGAAAGTCTTAACTTCATTGCAAATTACTTTGGATCAAGCCTTGAGAGATCACTAATATGAAAATAATGTACCTTTCAGTAGCAGCCCATGCTAACATGCAATAGCTGTGAATCTCAGATTCAACTTCATCCTGTACTCTTAGGGATACACACTGCTGAGCACATACTTTTACTTCTCTTAATACTTTTAACTTATATTCTTGTTCAAGACTTGATCTGAAATATAATCACTCTTTTCATCAAAATATTTACAAGAGCAAATGTGGAGCCTTGAAGGTTCCTATTTGAATTGTGCAGGGTATCTGTGGTTACAATGTGTTGTGGATGGTGAGGACCAGGAGCACACGGAGTGTGTGCAGGGGAGAGCAGGGCAATCAGAATGAAAGGCAGCCTGAAGGAGGCAATACATTGTCTACAGAAATTCTGTGTATTGCTGGAGTAAGCTGATTAGAGGGAATAAACCAAAAGGGAGGAAAATGGCATGCAAATGGTTCTATGCAGGTATTGAATAAATACCAAATAGAACTTGGAAGATGGTGAGCTGGCCAGGGAGAGAGGCCTGCCTGAGGGGGATTATCTATAACCGAGAGAGAGAGGGGGACTGCTGACTGGTGATCAGAATCTAAATTTATTGTGAGCTACATATGCTTAATACCATTCTAGGAGGGCTAGTAATTCTTTACTACAATGACTTGGTTAAACATCACACAAACTTATATTTTGCAATATCTCTTGCTTGCAGAAGTTGATTCAATCTTTTTTGCTGTCACCAACCTTGATCCAATCTTCAAAGCTGTTTGTTCTTGCCAAGTGATCTTGGTTATCAAACTGGTTTTGCTAATTAAATCCTCAGAACTTTCTGTCCTGTGGGCACCAGTAGGGGATGAGCTGCTCAGGAGGGCAGGGCACAGTGGTTTGCCGTTTCCCCATGATCCAGCCTGTGACCCTGGATGTCTGAAATGACATTTTGTGCCTTGGCCCCTGCTGCCAGCAGGGCCACTGGATCAGGTGCAGGGGAACGTTTGTCACTGAGGGAACAGCTCAGTGGTCACTCGTGGCTGCTCTGCATCTTGAAATCACCAGCAGCAACAACAAACCAAAAAGGCTGAAATTTGCTGTACAAGTGTCTGATTGAAGTCCACCCTCTGCTGCAGCACTGAGTACACAGCTCATGGAAACATCTGTTCAGTCACTAAGCTCCAAGAATTAGTTTGGATCTTACTTTTCAGAGCGAACAATTGCAACAACAGTGTGAAGATTAATTCATTTCAATATAAACTAGGAGCTGCAGCCTATGTTACCTCAAAGGTTGCAGTACAGAATTGTAATGGGTGTAGTTTATATGCAGAGGTATAAAATGAGTTTTACCAGCTGATTTTTCACACTAAAAGAATCACAACATGAGTCTATCCACTTTTTACACACTGTCATCATGAGGATAAACAGTTTGTATTATTAAACATTCTCTTCTAAGAAAAAGACAATTGTTTAGTTTTCGTTTTTTCCAAAATAGAGACTTGGTGATAACTTGCTTTTTCGGAAAAACAGAGCCTGGATTTTCCGCATCCCTTCCAAGCTTTTTGTTCTGTAGTAATAGTAAAAACCCTAGATTTTCCAGTTTAGAATTTTACATTTCTCTTCTTTTAATCCCCTTAGGGAAACAGAACTGAAAGCAAAACAAGTTTTAGAAAGTGAACATCAGTCTTACTAGCCTGCTTTTCCCAGCAGAGTAGGTGAAAAATACAAGTGTGAAATGACATATATATAAAATAAGTGAGCACAGTTGGAAAGAAAGAGAGAGTTAAAAAAGAGAGAACTGACGTTAAATTCTCAAATACCCATACTGAATCATCAAAAAAAAGTGAAAACAGATTGAATGAAACTGGAGATGAAACATGTTTGTATTTCTCAGACTTTCTGAGGTTGCACTAACAGAACAAGAAAAAAGTTTTAAAAAATTCAGTTCAATTTGACTGTACTTCCTTTGTTTTGTTTAGGTTCAGAGGAGAACATTTCAAATATAGGCTAGTTGGCTGTTTAATGCATTTCTTACCAGACACAAAGTATTAGCACTGTTTTCAAAAAGCTTGCATGAGAATTCTTTTGAGAGAAACCATGTCCTTAACAGGAGAATCTGAATCTGGAGTCTAAACTTTAAAGTAGCATTTACATTTTTTAGGAATATGCTATATAGCATTATTTAGTTGACAGACTGAGTTTGCCACTATTTGTTCTTCCTTTTCAAAACAAAAACATTGAAAATATTCTATTTTGACTGTTAGACCTAAAGTAAAAAGTGATTTTCTACTGAGAGGCTGGAATAGGAAGAGATTTTATCAACAATATGCTGCTCAATACTGCTGAAAATAAGCACCCCCACACCCCCTTTCTACAGAAATTTAGATTATAGAAAAAAATATGGATGCAAATAGAGTGTTCAGATGATGACATGGTTTCAGCCAAACTATTTCCAAGGAAATCACACTATTAATCCCAGAGAGCTATCAGATGTACAGAAGACGTGGTTGGGTTATATGGACACCAACTTCAGTGGCTGTTGTTTTGCAGTGGTTACACTCCAAGTGCCAGAAGTCACCAGTGATGATCAGCAGGATGTGGCACTGGAGCTATTTAAGCAACTAAGATAAATACACTCATTGGAATAGGTTACTGTTCACACACACAATATGCATTAGCTTTTGACCTGATGAGCGTGGAGCTTCACATAGTTAAGACAGAAAGCATAAAGGAGAAGATGAATTATTAGCACATAGCAAAATGTCACTTACAGGACCCTGACAAGCACAGGAGACAAACCCGTGTTACCTGAATTCATTAGTCCTTTTACTTATTATGTTTCCCTAAACATATGATTACACTAAATTACTCCACTTTTCTCTAACTCCTTGTCATGATGAACTATCATGCCCTTGTCATGCATGATGTGGTTGGCTAGGATACCATCCTTTTTTCCTAAAGCAAATTTTTCTTTCTGTCTTCCATTCTCCACTCTGGCTCTTACACGGAAAAATGTGCAAAAACTAACTTTTAGCAGTTTGTGCAAATACAGCTATTGGAAAAAACTCCCTGATATGACAGAATTATTATTATTTTTTTTTAAATTGAGAATGAATAGTAAGTTGTTTCAATTACAACTGTCAAATATTCCTGTGCATTTAAAACCTCTAAATGTGAAGCTAATAAGCTTGACCATTAGTTGAAAACTGGAAATGATTTTTCCATGCATTTATTACACACAATGTAATTTCCATGCATTTAGGACATCACACAGTGTAACCATTCTACCCACATTCATCACAAGGGTTACCTGGGATGTGGGTTGCACATTTAATTTCAATTTAGCTTTAATTGTAAATTAGGTTTAATTTTATTAACCTTGTTCAGGTTACTCTAATACATATTTCAAGTTGAAATATTCTTTGTTTTCCATAGACAATTTTATCACCACCATTTTATCAAAACTTAATTGATCTACATTGTGAACAACTCAGCTGTAAGCAGCTGTGGATCTTGTATTTAAAATTCTTGATGACAGAACACCTCAGGAGCTTGCTGAATCTTACCAATTAATTATTAAAATAAATAAGTTGTAGATTAGTAATACATGCATTTTGCCATTGACTATACCGAAAAAATCCTCAAAACAGTAAGAGCTCTTTACAAAATAAGATTTATATTAAAAGTTATTGTATTTCTTTTTTCTTCCTTTAATTTTAAATGAAGTCTTTAACTACTCCTTTAGACTACAGTGGCTTATAAGGCAGGTAATTGCTTGAAACTTTAATAATTCCCAGAATGTTTCTTTTTTTAGGTTTCTACTCACGAAATGAAGCAATGGCAAATATTTTGTAATATACCTGCATATAAATTTCTTTTTCCCATGTTAATCTTTGATTCATGGATCAACAGGAGAGTTATTTAATGAAAAACTATTTTAACTAAAAGCTGTCACAAACCTGTTTGGCTCATATTTAACCATATTTATTCCTTATGTAGATAATGTCAGAGCTTGATTTTCCAGCACTCCTAATAATCTTAAAGATAACTCTGAAATTTACTTGCTATCTTTACTGTGATGACCTTGAATAACATAAAAGGTTCTGCACATTTTCTGGATTACAAACTTTTCCCTGCTAGGCACCAATTTGTGATCATTGCCTTGTGTATTTATTTTTAGGTACACAACTCTTGAAGCTTTGTACTACTCATGGATTTCTTCAGAAAACATATTTGTAGGAACATCACAAAGACAATACTAAGTCTCCTTTTACGCAAATATATTAAAACATAAATATCAGACATACAAATGTCCAAGGTGCAAGTAGAATTTGAAGTGCTAATAACGTATCTGAACTGTACCACTTCATTTCTGCTTACAAACAGTACATGTGAGGATTCCTAGAAACCTCAGACCACCTTTATGACACTGACTTTAAGAGATGACTGATTGGGTAAAATTGCACCTAATGATATCTGCAGCCCTTAGTGCCACTCACCAAAGGGAGATCACCATTTATAACCGTACGGACTGCTGGTTAAAGATAAAACTAAAATTTTATCTTATAGGAAGCTGAATCATAGAAGCTTGTGAACTAACATTTATACCATAATTTTAAATTTATTCTAAGTCATGGAGAAGTTCTCTGGATTTTGCTGCCTTGAGCATTTTCAGAAGCAGCTCCCCCGCAGGCTGAAAACGTACCCAAAAAGTACCAAAAAAGTACCTAAAAAAGTACCCAAAACTGCTGTTCCTGTGCTGCTCCCCCTCGCACTGCCAATTCCAACTGCAGAACTGCACAGCAACCTCACACTCAAACTGCTTCTCCAGCAGAAATATTCTTACTCCTGAAGGACAGGGTTGTCTTGGGAAGAGGCGGGGGAGCCACTCGGGGTTTTAGTGGTGTTTGTTTTCTTCCTCAGACTGGGTTCCTCCTTACACTGCAATTGCCAGTGTAAGGAGGAATGTGGGGGCAGAGATGAGGAAATCATAGCTGCCACTCTGACTGCAGCACACACCCAGAATGATCTGTGCTGACCTTGAAACTGCACCTTAAACCGTCTTGGATAAGAGATTCATGCATTCATCTCCACAGCCATTTGTGTCGCTTTTCCTTTTAATTAATTTCTGCATATGATAGATTGTGCTTTCAAGGGCTATCACACTACAATATTAAATTTTAGAATAATTAGAAAAAGAAATTTTTTAAAAAAGAACAAAAATATGAACTTCAAAGCTTAGGCATAGAATAATAAATATAGGAAATGTCAGTCCTGCAAACCTTGGAGTTTCAAACAAGCTCTTTTCCAAAGGTAAAGAAAGGTCATCGTGTTCTGACCTCAATAGTAATTTATCTGTTTCCTCACATTCCAGAAGTTTAGATTCTAACCATCAGAGTGTAAAGTGTCCCATTAATTTACCTTTTTCTTATTAGCAAATATTACATATTTTGTACACACAGCAATCTATCAAACACTAAGGCACACCCATCTCACCTTGTAACACCAAGGGTCAAAAAGCTGCATCTAGATGACTGGAGAATAACTTTTTTAAGCTTGTTCTGCCTACCTGAAAGTAGGGGTTTAAAGCTAAATCTGTCTTAACTCAACAGTCCCAGAATATTCTGCAGTAGAACTGCTTCTTCCATCTGTTGTGGGAATTCAGAGGGGCTGCATCTGCTCTACTTTGTCCAAAGCACTTCATTTGGAACAGAAATGAGCAGCACTCCTCCAATCTGTGTGCTGATCCAGAGCAGTTAGCACCTGAAGGGAGGTGCAAAGGTAGGGATTGGCCCCGGAGCCTGGATGTCCACTCTCAAATCCTGTTACTGGAAATACTCTTAATGGGTGACATTTACAAACAAGAAGCTACTGGATCTCTTGGCTGGCAAGGATGTCTTTTGTGCCAGAAGAACATTCACAGTCTCATCCAATAAATTTAAACTGAAAGTGTCCCTAAATTCCATTCCTCTTTGTTTATTATTTTTTAAATTAAGTTTCAC
This sequence comes from Cettia cetti, assembly GCA_013401135.1. NCBI lineage: Eukaryota > Metazoa > Chordata > Aves > Passeriformes > Sylviidae > Cettia > Cettia cetti. Next base: position 26,287 of record VZUI01045457.1, on the reverse strand, counting down.
CAAATAGTTTGGAAAAAATCAATAGTGCTACATCTTTATACTTGTTGATCCCATTCTAAACCCGTGTGTCAGACTCTTATTACTGAGTGCAAGTGCCTCCTTCTGCAAAGGCTGAACATCATAATCCATTTTGCATCTAAACCCAATCCCCACACAGAAAAAAAAATCCCTGACAAAATACACCAAGAATCCTCATGTCTGTGTGGGCACTGAGTGCATCCCAGAGCCTTTATGCTAAGAGCTGAAATCACTTCTGTGGAACTGCTTAGACCATCAAACCAAGGATGTACAACCATTCCAAACAAGTTTTCCTTCTCTACTCTGCATTGACAGTACTCACCAGTGTCTTCATCTGCTCTTTTCACTACTGGAGACTATTCACTCATTCAGCAATCCTAAAAAGAAGAAAGCAGGAATAGTTATTTTAGGTGCCACCATCAGGTTTTTAAGTTGATGGATCCCAAATTCAGCGTTTTTCACATGCATTTAAATATGACAGTAAAAAAAAAATAAAATTGAACAATATTCTACAACTTGATAAAAGTTTTCCCATAATCAAAATCATTGAACGTATCTGCACATGTCTATAGCATCTGTTTCTCCCATCCTCTTCATTGTCCCTTCAGTCCCCAAGCATGGATTGATTCCTTTTCCTATGGTGCTGGTGCAGGTATGCTTCACAAATTACAAACATTTACAGTTTTGCATTTCCAAAACTCCCAACAATGGAAATAAGAGTTCTGGAAATTCAAATATCAAAGGATCATGACTCCATGGAGTCAAAATACTCTTATCCTGGTTTTCTCTGGTGTTTTCTTCACAGCGTTATAGAACAGTCCAAAACACTTAGTTTGTGCCAAAATCTTAAACATACAAAATATATTGTTCTTATATATTTATTTTGCAGGTTATTAATTTTTAAAAATATTTTCCTTCATCAGAAAATTTCATTACAGAGTTAAAGCCTGGCTTCAGAAGCATCATACAGAGCTTAAACTAGCTTGGATTTGCCTTGCACTGAGAGCTGTCTCTTCTAGCTATCACGAGGGAACATTTTGGGTGAATTTTTAACCTCAGTGATCCCCACAAATGGAAAGCTGACAGGAACATCTTTCACTGTAGCAAGGAGGTTGACAAAGCTACTTTTACTTCCTACAAAAATGTAAAACAGAAAAAAAAAAAAAAAAAAAAGACCAGCACTTAAAGAGTAACAAGAGTTTGTATACAATACTATGTTCAGAGGCAATTAAAGAGTTTCATTTACAGCAGCTTGTTACCAAAGTAGTGCCAGCAGTATTTATTAATTAAAGGTGTTTTTTCATCCTTAGCTCCTTTGTGAAGAAAGTGAGAATTAGTCTACTCTTTCTGGGGAATTACAGTTTCCTAATCATTTAAAAAATGAGGGTGACTAGTTCTGCCACCTATTTGCCCTGCAAACATTCTGTCTCTGTGCCAGGAATTGTGACAGCTCTTTTTCAGACTGCTTATATATTACTTTAAATATTTCTGTACAGAATCAAAATTATTTTCGATCAACCCAAAATCTGTGCTGGCATTCTTCAAAAAAAGCTCTGCTCTTGGCTTTCAGAAGAACATGTTGTTTCATTCCCCTAAAGAAGCTCAGAACATCAAGGAAAATAACATCAAGTGATAGTGGGTTCAAACGTATTTCTAATCTTTACAACCCTTCAGTAGTTACATTAAAAAAGTGAGGCATAATTTATTTCTGATGAAACAGAGTTGCTCTGCTTTCTGCTAATAGGATCCTCAGGGCAAAAGGGGTAGGGAAAGCACTGATAAAAGTAGAGAGCTTCATTTTACTGTTTTTTTTTTTCCTAGTCTGGAAACAATAAATTAATAATAGTGTTTACTCTGATTATCGTTGATTTAGGATAAATTGTTCTCATTTAGCAAATGGGGAAATGAAATTCAGTGCCCAAGGGACAGAGGATGTAAATCAGTGCCAAAGGCTACAATTGAAGACGCATTTTCAGACCCATTCTGAGTTCCTGGATTAATTCCAATCATTGCTGCTAGTAGGGAGGCTGATATTCTAGTGCTGTTTACCAGTTTAATGATGCAAGTTGCCACTCCTTTCTCCTCCTCTCTCTTTTCTTCCTCTTCTGCTCTCCTCATGTCCCTCATAAAACTTACTTGCTTTTTTATTAATCCTTGAAGGGCCACTAACTTTCAGGGTTTTTCTTTTGGAAAAGCCAGTACAATATTTTTCAGAGGTACATGCCTACATTTTAATACTTCTAATTCATCCATAATTATTCTTCACTCAACCAATCCTCATTCAATGTAGGAATTGAGCCTCACCATAATTTACATTTCAAAAGGAAACGGAAACATTACAAAGGTTAAAAGAAAAATATATAAAACTGGAAAGAGACAAGCCCTACTATCAAACGAAGACTTCTTTCTAGGATGCTTAAGTCAGACATTTACAAGCTAATAAATCAACACCACACATGGAAACTAAAGAATGTAAGGATTGCAGGGTGTAGATTTCATCTTCTCTTTACTATTATGAATACATTTACAGCACACTGTTTAAACACATCTCCAAGCAGAGATATCTGTAACTGATGTGTGTTCCTAACTATTAGTCTTAGAAAGATTCTCACCTCCATCCAGTCTTTATTTTCAAGCTTTCCCAAAGTTTTAGACACATGCTTCTGCATCACTCATTCTCGAGCTTTAGGCAAGACCTCAAAGCTTCAAGTCTTGTACAGATCTAAATCCAGCAGAAATTAGGGATTCATCTATCCAAGACCTCTTGGAATATCAATCCAAGAGTTCCCTTCCACATGGGCTTAGTCAGAGCCCACACAAAGTGTTTTAACAGTCAAATTTTCTTTTTTAATGCACAACCAGAGGAAGTTAGAGCCTAGTTAGCAGTTGGCACATGGACACAGGGCATGGGATTCCTGGACTAAATGGTTCGTTTAGATTGACCAGATTCAAACTCCAGATGTCAAACTGCCCCCAGAGAATGAACAGATGATAGTGAGCACCTTCAATCCTTATTAGAAAGGCTTTCCACACTGATATATAATGCAAGATTCAGTAAGATGTATGATTTCACTTCTGCTCCTTGGACTGCTTCTATATTTGATACTGAAATTACAATGGACTTGTTCTGAAGGGAATGCTTGAATCAGGCATTCAAATATAGCCACCTGCTACTATTAAATAGCATTTGTAGTTTGCCCACTGTGATATCATCTTGTAAGTAAAGTTCAAAACCTATGAGAAAACCTGCTTTAATAAAAAATCCATTTCAACAGAAACACCAGGTTACATTAGAAAAAAAGGATTTGCTTCTTAATACCTTTTTTAAGTAGCTTTGGCTAAACCGTAAGGAAACATCCACATACCTTTAGCTATCCAATTGCACCAGAAAAAGAGTAAGCTCTAAAAATCATAAACATTTCCCAGTATACTTGATTGAATTTTGCCATTCTGATAACAAGCAACAGCCTTAAAGTAATCCATCACCAAAATCATAAATGACCCCTAAAATTTACAGTAGAAACAGATGTAACAACTGAAACAACTGAGAATCAACACTTTCCCTGAAACATCCTGAATTTTAGTCTGTCATTCTAAACAAAAGTCAGGAGGAATGTAATTCAGAGAATCACCTGTTCAGATTTTTTTTAATTTGCTCCAGAGCAAGACCTTCATCTGCACAGTGCCACCAGCACATTCACACAGCAGTATGATCCATGCATTTGACCCTAAACCCATGGCTTCTGTAAGGCCTCCAAAGTTCTTTAATGGCACTTGCTTTCTACTGGGAATAATTCCTTGACAGGATCAGCCTCGTGGTAAGAAGTGCAAAGCCTCTAAAGCTCTGAAGAAACAATTTCCACAATAGCCTCTCTACACAAGAAGGAAGTAGCAAAGCTGCCTGCAAAGTGACATTCCTGGAGGTTTTGTTCACACCATTTTCTGATGACCTTACCTATTATTTTTGTAAAATCTTTCACGTATGTATTTTAAAAGGACTTTATTAACAGGGGAGCTGGTTATGGAGAGCACAGGAATAAGAAGCAATAACATATCAGGAAGCAAAATGTCCTTTCAAATGCAGTTTGCAAACTCACCCTTGTTTGCTATATACTGCCTATTTTTTAAATAATGCACAAATCATCTCCAGTACCATGGAAATAATCAACAGAGAATCAAAACCTGGAGCTTCTACTGGAGCACAAATCAAAAGCTGTTGGAATCCAACAGCTGGAGCCTGTCTCATTATTTCACTGCACTTTGATGTGCTTTTCAGCCAAGTATCTTAGAGATTTACTTACAGATATGTCTATCTACAAATTCTACATTGCTTACACATTATAGTTTCCTACAGAGATAAATACACTAAGTTACCATTTAAAAGAAAAAAAAAAGTCTTACATTAAGCACAAAATCCTGTAAATAGAGGAATTGAAAATCAGCTGCATCTAATAAAAGAATCAAATTTTTTATTGACTTTGAGCTGGTAGTTTCCATTAGATTATCCATCATACTTTTATTATGTGATCAACTGCCTAATTAATTTCATACTCATGCATTTAGGCAGAAAGCTGTATGTTTCAATGGGCTTTGCTCTAATCCTGCACCTGCGGCCTCAGAGATTTAGACAGCTCTCTATCATAAGTTTATACTGTGCCTATAATCATGTCAGCTGGAGTGTGGTTCCAACTATCCAGGCTGTTGAAATATAACAGTATTTAATTTCTGAGGCACTAGAAAATTTGCATCTGTGGTTATGTATCTTTGGACTTTAATCAGATGAAAGTCACTGAGATATATTAAGAGAGTTAGATACAATATTTTGCTCAGACAGTTTTAGTGGATGTATCAGACACTGTTTTGATTTTCCTTGCTTATCTAGTAATATGAACAGATGCAATCATGCTATTGTATAATGAATGTTGATTGCCAACAGAATTTGATTTTGCAACCATTCTGTAGTGATAATTAAAGATAACTTGATATCCTATACAGTGATAGTTAAAGATTGCTTTGTATGCATTATTGCATAAATAAATGCCACAGAGAGAATGAATGTATTCTCTACAACATTTTATCTAGAATATATTTCAGGGCAAAAAAAAGAGTCACAAGTCTTAATAACACAGTAGTCTTCATTGCAAAATTTGTGCTATTTAACCTTTATTTTCTTCTGGTTTATGGAATTTACACTAAGCAAAGTTTTAGTAATTTAGGATGCATGAGCTGTACCTTCCCTAGGAAGGACAAGAAATGTAGTCTGATGGAAGCTATGCTATCACCCACTGATCACACCAGGCCTGCAGGAGCCCAGGGTGCTATCTTCTGTGATTACTACCAGCTTCTGATAAGGCCCACATGTAGCTGAGATTTAGATGTTTATTGCACCACTTGGAAACCTGAGGAAGCAAACATTTAAATGTACTGTTTCCCAATAATAAACTTCACCAAAATTCAGTAATTCATACCATTGTAATTTTGGCAAAAACCACATGGACTCGATGTTCAAACTAAACAACACAAAAATGTCACATAGGAGCCAGCTTGGAGTTGTCTTTTTCACATCAGTAGCCCAAGTAAAGCATGGATGGGTCAGCCAAAGAGACTAGTAATTTTATTTTCCAACTAGGCATAATGGCTCTACAGTTCTCCTGGGTAGTAGAAGGAATCTGCCCCAGCTCTGAAAGCACTGCTCTGCTCATATCTAGCATGTTCAGTGGTTACAGCATGTGTGAGATGACACAGAAATGCATCTGTATTCACTCAGTCGTGCAAAGCACTGGCACTGCATCCTCTGCACTCCCTGTGTGCCCAGGAAGGCAGAGGAGCAGAAACACCTTCCTTTGTACTGCCACAACTGAGCCCTTTGCTGACTATTTTGAGCTTGCACAGCCTGTTTCAACAGGAAACACAGCCCTGTGGCCATCAGCAGCGTGCCTCCAACCCTGCAAACCATGATGCCAGTTTGGGTAAGTTTGCTTGGGAGCAATGCAAATCTGTATGAAGGCAGTGTTTGACTGCCATGGGTGCTATATCCAACACAAAGTAACTGATGTGCATCTCCAGAGTCAATATGACACGATGATTTTTATCTCTGGAGTTTGATGTTTCCCTTTTAATCATAATTCAGCAGAAAAGACAGCAAGCTCCTTAGTTCACTGGTCAATATAGTTAGTAGGTGAATCCTTATAAATGACAGATGTGCTTTCACTGCAGCAATTCTTCCTGGTTTAGAAAGCGTGTGTCAGGTGTTGAAACTTGCCAATTAAATGAGCTTCATTCTTGATGTGAGCGTTAGTCATTGAGTACCTTGTGAGCTGAACATCTCCCTCCTCTCCTGCTCAGTAAGAACAGCCAGACTAATACCTATACATTCCCTTCTGGATCACTGATAATTTGAAGCTGATAATTATTTCTGTTTTTTGCTAAGAAACTGAAGGATGCCTGTGCCTCTGATGTGTTTCCTCTGTGTGTCATTGTGTATGTCAGAAAGACATCAGTTCCCTGCCATCTAAGAAAGCGTTTCTGCAGACATTTTTCTTACGACTTTTCATTCCAATTTATAAAGTTACCTGTTGGGGAATTTTTATGATACCACCTACTTCCCATAGAGGCTACCACCTAAGCCTTGATTAGTTCACAGGAGATCAAACTCCCTAACAAGTTACTGTCAGCTGCAGTTTTTAAGACTAGAACTAGGTCAGGTTTATTACCTACATCAATTCTTTCATGTAGCACAGCTAAGACAAAAAAGGGATTCTAGAAAAAAAAAAAAAAAAGGAAAACAGGTCTGAAAGTCTAACCAACAGATATAAAAATGCTTCTTATCTCAAAAGTGAAATGCCACAAATGATTTTTAAATTACCAAACCCCTGAGGCTGAAGCCATATAGTCTCCAGCTTTGACTAAGAGACCTTACAATAGTACAGGAGGTTTTGTTACACACATAACACATGAGCAGAATCATTTGTAATGTGGGATCCCTTAGATATTCACTCAGCAAAGGCTGTGGAAATGAGTTTTGTTCTGATGAGGATAGAAATAGCTTTACACAATATTGATCTTCTCCAAGTCTTAGGATTGCTCTGTGCAGTTTTGGAAGAGCTACACTACCACAGAAGCAATAGACAAAGCTTAATAAAAAGCTGTTTTGTGTCATACTTAATTGAATTTTCTTTCTCTTTACATCTCATGATAACCCACCTCTCTATGGAATCCCTTTCTACTGTAGACATCTTTCTACAACTAACATCCATTTAGTAGTAAATCTTTATTGTGATATTTTGGTGTTTCACGTCCTGATTCAAGAAATGCAAACGAACTGTGAGGGATCACAGTACCTGTTAAAAAAAAATCTAGGGCTTGTTCCCTATGGTTCCAAGGGTTTGGGTTTTTTTTGGTTTTTTTTTTTTTTTATTATTATTATTATTATTTCTACTGACCAGCCAATCTATATTTGACCTCTATGTCCATGTCTAGGCATAGAAGCAATCAAACAGAGAGAGCCACACTTATTTTTTTGTTTTTCGTTTTCAATTTTGTTTCTTTTAGTGGCAGCCATCAGTAGTGCTCATGTTCTCAGACTATCAGCTCAGTGCTTAAGCAGAGAGCAGCTGACAGTAGATAGACTAAACTTGCCTTTCCAAAAGCACCGACAAAATGATGCCTATAGCTACAGCATTTGTGGTTACAAGGGAGAATTCTAACAAACCAAACAGATACTAAAATACTGAGTTTAAAGGAGCTAATAAAGGAAGTTGAAGCTCTTAGGTAACCAGAAATTCCTACCGTAGTGTGTAATAATCATTATTAATCCTCTTGCTTGAGCTCACCGAGTTTGTGGGTAAGCCACGGAACCAGACACAGATGGCTTTAAGATATACTTTGCAGGAACAGGCATCCCAGGAGAGAACATGACTTAAACACATTTTTGGGTCATGTCTCCTCTCCTGTACACTCCTTATTCCTGCCAGTACTAATTAATGTACAAGATCAGACAAACATTGCCAGCAAGTGTGTGACAAGCAGCCTAAATGGGAAGCTTTCCTGACACGAATGCAACACACGGGAAGTGGGATGAGGAGTAGACAAAATACCATTATATTGATTTTGCCATCTCTGTAATGTCAAGTGAAAATGCTATAAAAAACAAGGGAGAGCCGTGTGGGACAGAAGGCTCAGCTCAAACACAGAATGCACCTGCAAAGCCAGTTTACAACACTGAAGGACGAAAGCTGTCCATCAACATCCAACTCCACATATGCCAACAAAACCAGGTTAATAAACCCATAGAAAAATTCTTCCTACAGGTCCTTTTCTTCAGCAGCTCCAGGCCTCCTATTGATCACCATCTCCTTCCTGTCTCTTGTGAAACAGAGCAACACTAAAAGGAGCAAAACTCACCAGTAGCTTTACTTAGCAACATTTGAGAACTGAATCTGACATCTTTCCCTTCTGGAATCTATTCTTAAATAAGTTCCCTGATTTTGTTTCAACTCTTGCCAGCTTTTCTTATGAGTTCATCACTTAGGGAGGATGGGTAACAACACATCTGATCTTCCAGTGAAACCCCTCTGAGGTGCCCCCAACCACAGCTAGGCAACAGCTACCTTCTCAAAGATTGAATGATCTCTTCTTGTTTTAGGACAAAAAAAACCCCTAAAACAAAATGCAGAAATGCAAAATATTGAAGACAGCAGCTGGAGCGATGAGGCTGTTAGGTACCTTCAATGAGGAGGGCATCCCACACTTGGGAATCTCAATGGAATAAGGAAATGGGGTGCTCTGACCCACAAAGGACACTGTCAGATGGGGGGAAGTCCTCCTAACATTCCCATTCCCATGGTAGATGCAGAGGTATGGGATTACCTGTCTGAGGATAGGAAGCAGTGGGGCCTAACCAGTGCATCCTGGACTGTCATGACAGAAACCAGACCTGGTTGAAAGATACTCTGGTGATAAATGGCTGGAAACAAAAAAACAAGGCAACAAAAAACCCAGCAAACCCAAGTAGACAGGAGGTCACCTACTTCTAACCACAGCACCCCAAGCAGAGGGATGTGCATCCAACTTCTTTTGTGTTAAAATAAATTAGTTCCACTTTACCAACATAGAGCCAAGGCTCTTGCCTTAGGGAAAAAAAAAAAAAAATCAGTACTCTTAAGTATGGCAGACCTAAAGAACAGAGCAGAAAGCAGATGTTTAAAGAATAAAACCAACCCACCCCCCCAGAAGAATTTGTTTAGAAAAGTAAATAAATATGACCATCCTACTCCTTTTCTAAAGGGGAAAAAAAGAACTATAAAATCCTTTTTAAAGTCCAAAGAAGTTTCTGAGCCTACAGATCCTTTGTCTTCAGTATCCTTGCTTGTGTGATGTATCTCTGCTATACTTTATATACATTGCATCTGTACTCAGAGGGATGCATTGCTGTACACACATAGTTCCCAAACCTCTCCAGCTCCTATTTTTCACTGAAACATTGGGATCCAGCCTTGCACGAGCCCTCAGCACTCCAGATGGGTCACAGAGCCTTGCCAGCAGCCCTGCTCAACATGGCAAGACAACTTTACAGTCTTCTGTTTAAACATTGTGCAGTGAATATGATTTCTGATTCAAAATAATAATGGCATATGGCACAGTTAAATAGCACTGCCATTTTGGATGGAAGGAAAGGGGTTTTTTTTTTGTTTTCAATTTGCTTTATTAAAACACAATATCTGCATTAGCTACTGCAAATGGACAGCCAAGAGTAACAAGGATGGCCTATTCAACATGGAAATTTTGTGCTAAGGCCTTCTGTGCAAGTTGGCTAAATGATGTAACAGGCACAGGAGTCCAAAGGTCTGATGAAATGGCAAAGCATTAAAAACTCAATATCCCTTTAAATCTAGGAAGCATGGTCCCAGGGGTGGCCTGATTCCCTTCTTTTTTCTCTCTCTTTTTTTTTTTCTTCTATCAGAATACCTGATTAGGAATTAATCCTTGACAACCTTTGAAACCATTAAAATAGTCAAGCTAATTTTCCTCCATCCTCCAAATGTAGCTGTACTTTGGGCAGATATCATGCATTTGATTTGTATTCCCTTTACACAAACTCAGTTATTGCACAAGTCCTTTTATCATTTAAACAAGGGAAGGAATTCAAGAGCTTGAAAGAGCTGTAACACAGCAGATCAACACACAGGCAGTGAGTGACAGTTTAAGACCCTCAATCCCACAGCTGAAATATGAAAATTATTTTTCAAATAAACTGCATAACACAGAAATATCACTTCATTCCTACTCTGACAAGGAGTGCCTTCTCCAGTTGCACAACTTTGAACTTCACTCACACACTTTAAATTAGCTCAAGTTTCTTCTACTCCTACCATTAACTTCCTAGCATTCAAATTCTTTGCCTTTTCTTTGTCCAAGTATTCCAAAATGGAGATCATTCTAATGCAATTTTACCTAAAAACACAGACCAAAAAACTCACCCAAACACCCTGAAAGTAGCAAGTAATCAGGAGGTTAATTCAAATTTAATTAAAAAAAGAAAAAAAACAGAAAAATATTGGCAGACTGATGGTTAGCATTTAGGGAAAAAAAAAAAATCAAAACTAATGTAACTTTTGCCTTTTTGTTTACCTGAATATTTGCATAATTCCTCTATGTCCCAGGTACAGACCCTCAGCCAGCCACCACATGTCTGGGTGCAACTGAACAGTGGAATCATATTCCAATGCTATATTTACAGAATTTCCAACACCCAGCAACATAGTTATGGCTGCATTTAGTACATTTATTCCTTACAATAACATGGTATTTTAATTAAAGCCAAGGGATATATGCAAGTGGTTTAAAGGCTCCTTCAACAGAATCTGTTACTGCAGTGTGGGAACTAATGGAAACAGTACTTTTTTTAATATTGTATTTTTAAAAGAAAAATAAAATCCTGTAGTTTAGATTATATGAGCATTAGGAAAAGCGAAGATATGTTTTCTTTACACAGACATTAAAGAAATTATGTCCATATTGCTGTCCCTCTCTTTCATTACGAGGAAGACTCCTCACATTTTTCAGCCTGCCTTAGGCCAGTCTCCGAATCCACAATGCAGGGGAGAAAAAGGAAAAAGCATTCTGCAATTCTCTCAGTCGCTCTGAGCTCCACACTGCAAACACCACACATCAATAAGCCTTGCTCAGGTGTGGATGAATGAAGTCCTGCACTCCTAAGAGCCTGAGACAGAACACCAGAGATTCAGAGCTCTACTTCTTTCAAGCCCCCTCCATCACCTTCCCCATTAGAAACAGAACATGGGGAAAAGGAATGACACAACCCCTCCCATACTTTGCAGTCTGCATGAACCTGTCTCACCTGAAAGCCTTCACTCCCTAATAAAAGACTTCTTGAATTTAAACTTCCTACCATATCCGTGCATCTGACCTCCATACCTCCTTAAAAACATCTCTCCAAGATTCAACTTATCTTTTAAAATCTGTGGGCTCTCTCCTATCTTGATTCTTTCCAGCTCTGAACGGTTGTAGAAAAGCAGCTTCTCATAAATCCTCTGCTTTCTTTCCTGTCCAGTACTGCATCAGTAATCTTTAACAAAGCAGCTTACAGAATAGCATCCACAAACTGTGGTACAATTTTCAATTCCTGCACAGTACTATGGATGATCTTAAAAATAAGAAGAAATTGTGACCTATGAAGTAGAAATCTTTTGAAAATTGTGTTTTCCTGTTTTCCTTCCCTGCAACTTCACACCTGAATTGATTAGTCATTTAGCAGCATAACTGCAGTGTAAATCTGAATACTTTAAAACCTTGTTCTTGAGAATTGGTTTAATATATATTCTGGAAAATAGATATCTCTCCTGTGACTCCTCTGTACAGAGTACTGTCCACTGAGCAATGTTTATAAAAAGGGAAATCCTTGGAAACTCTTTTGCTTTGTTTCCAGTCTGTAGCATGCCTTGCTTCTCAACTCTTCAGAGGGATGAGATAGAGTTGTAGTCTGGTGTTATCCTTCAAAAGCATTAAAGCATAAAATTACCATTTATTGCAAGGTATAAGACAAATAAGAGACAAAATGTATCTAATCTAAGCAAAACTTCTTTTTACTTTTAGTATAACTTTATTTCTTTGAAGAGACTATGTTCAGGTTGGTGACGACTTAGGGAAAGAATAAAACAGAGCACCCAGGATAGTTTGCATCTATTTCTAACAGCTATCATCAATCAGAAAAATTATATTATATTCCTTTTAAATATAATGTAAAATCATTCCAACGTCAAGATGAAACTTTAAACTGTATGTTCACAATGGAGGAATGAATTCATCAACTTTACTACCAGATTATAGGTAGTCTTTTGCTCTTTTTAAAGGAAGAATAGACAAAAAAAGAAAGGATGGGTTCTATAGGGAAAGTCTGGCACTCCCCAGCACTTCACCTAGCACAGAAGCTGTGTTTATAATGCAAAGACAGTCAGAAAGAAGGAATAACCTATGCTGGTCATTGGTAATATACAGTGATGAATGGAGACTAAAGGCAGACTTATATATTTACTGTACATTTAACAACGCATAACAGCAAGATTGTGGAGAGAAATCTCCATTTTACCCAGAAAATAATCTGATTTTCATTTAAACCCCCATTTTTTTGTCCCATTTTTGTGTAAAACTCAAATTCCATTGTTTGTCCACATAACTTCTGGAAAGCAAGCCTCTGTTCTACTCGCCCTTGAACATCCCTTGTTCCCATATCAAGAAGCATTTAAGGAATAGGCTTCAGCTCTCCTTACAATGACCTAAAGGACAATCTAAATGCCACCAGATTAAGGCATTGTCACCTGCACTACCTGAGTCTGTCACTCTCTGACCAGGAAAACAAAGGAGACAGTTTAAAGACACAAGATCAAAAGGAGTTTAAAGGTGTTCCTGCAATCTTAATCTGGTAATATTGGAAAAATAAATTAAAAATAGCCTGACATCCACTTCATCCTGTGAAAGAGGATAAGAGTAAAAATATTGAAAAAGAGCTGCTTTGTAATGCACAGCTATAAGAAACAATCCTCAGGATATCTGACACTGCAACAGTAGGGATGCATATTTTTCTCTTAAATCTTTTTTAATATACCCCTTCTTCCCACAGCATTCAATACAACCACATCTCCAAATAAATAATTCTCTGCAGAACAACATTGATAATTACTTAGTTCATCAGCAAGGGCTGAACAAATCAGCCTGATAAAAAGCCATTTGAACCATCTGCTTTCTTCCCTCTTGGTGTGAAATGAGGGTAGAACCAACAAGGGTGGTACAACATGCACTGCTCACTTGAAACCACTGGTTTAGAAACACAAACGTATTCCTAATAATGAGCAGGTCATGTAGGAACCCCAAAGCCTAAAAATCAGGTCAGTTTGTGCTTTTCCATCTCCATTCCCCTTCCAATTACCCCTCATTCTTCTCCTCTTATCTTGCCCCTCTTCCCTCAGCACACACCCCATTCAATATCCTGCTCTTCTCAGTTCCTCTCGTCTGCATTTGAATTAAACTGTTCCACCAGTTTTCTATTCTGCTGAAAGTCCAGGTGGACAAAATAACAACTGAAGGAGACATTTTTTCATTAGCTCAAGTGCTCATCAAACAGAAGCCTTGAATAGCCAAGGGGAACAAACACAGTCACAACTGTGTTAGGGTTTAATTTACAAACCCAGAGCAACAAACAACACGCACACAATCCCCTGCTTAACCAGTGAATTTAGGCTCTCTCAGATCCAGGTTCCTGTCTCAATTGTGTCTTACAGATAATTTGGAAGGTCTAAGGCCCAGAAACACACTGAATACAGCTGCAAATCATATTAAGTGGTTAAGGTATTTTCTGTATAACCAGAGAAAAAGCAACATGTGATCATTGTCTCTGCTGCAATATTCCTGGATTAATAAAACAGCAGGACTCACATGGTTTGCACACAAACAGGAGGACAAACTGATTCCATAAACATTTCTAATCACATAATAGAGTAGTTGCTATGTATACTCACTCCCACTTTTCAACTTCTTAAGTAGCTAACAAATTTGTGTCAAATGCAAAGTGGAGATCTTCCACTCCAAAGAAATTCTTATTTATTTTTTCCAAGAGCATTGCCTCCAGTGTGAAAATCTTCTATGTTAGCAGAAAGCTTCAGGAAAAATCTGCAATGTCCTTATTCTAAATTCCAAAAGCATGAATTAAATCACCTAATCTGCCATTTTTACCTACTGGATAAAGAAGGAGAACATTTTAAAATCCTTATGTGGTTTGTTAAATGCTGAAAGGTTAGCAACAATTCTGGCATGCATCACTTATTAATTTCTGAAAGTCTGAAGGACTTTACTACACATTTGCAGTACTTAAAACACTTGTCTTCTCACAGGTGGAGAGCAGCTGGACATGAAAACCATGTTTGCCTCACAGCTACTGCAAGACAATTTTATTTCCACTGAAGAGTGTGAAGAGGATGAAAATCACCCAGAAACCATACCAGGCACAATCACACTCAGCAAGCAGCAGACACTGTGTCATACCAAATCCTCTTGGTAAACAAACCTCCTTACAGGAAACTGGATATTAATTAGTTCAACCAATGATATAGTCAATGGTTAAGTTTTTATTTCCAAGGATGTAGCAGCTGTCTGGGAGTCACCACAATAACAGGTTTCCACTGGAAAACACCTGGTTCAGCTAAAATGCAGTTTTACCAGAGTTAGTTTTTCTATGACTTTTTAAAAATTCTTCATTTTCAGATGCTTCATTTCAGTCCAGGTATCCTGTATGAATACACAGGCAGAGATTGCATCAAAGGTCTGATAGTTTTTCAGGTCCTTTTAACTTTTGTTATTTCATTCTAATACTCTTTACTGCAGTCACAACCAGGTGTTGCACTAAATTTTACCTTTCGGCATAACAAAACTCACTGACATCAGTGTTCTTTTTGCTACTGCGTGAGTAACATATCTTCTTCTGTGAACAAAAAATTTTGCAACCAAAACTCTTGACTTATGCACTGTTAAACTAAGATTTAGTTAATGACACCCGATGAATCATTCATTCCTTTTGCAATTGAATATCTAACTCTATAGTACAAGCTTGCAACCAAGAGATGGGGGATCAATTTAATTAATTATGTATTTAAGGACTTGCATTATGGACCAGCAGCATTGAAATGAACAGAACTCTTCTTTAAACCTCCACAGGCAGAAAATTAATCTACCAGTTGCCCTGTTTCTTTGAGAAGAATGACAATCTACAGGTCAACACACCTGTAAAATATCACAAAGTCTTGAATTCAGTTGTTTCTTCAACACATATTTCTCACACAAATTGGACAAATCAGAAATCATAATTCTGATTTAGGAGGATTTATTTTCTGAAAGACACAAAGGCACTTCACAACCATGTCTGATGCAAAATCCAAATGTACACAAATTACTTTTATGCACAAAATTCAGGCTTCTAATCTTTATTTGTACTGCCTATGGTGATTAAGAATGAGAATCTCTTTGTTTTCAGCCAGCAAACTACACAGCACAAAGGACTCTGGCAGCTGTCCAGTACTCCACTACAGTCAAGTAAGATTTTACATGGAGCAATGTCCCTTAAGAATAACTTAAGAAAGATGACCACTCATTATAGCATTTGCTAGAAAGAAAACTGAAAATAGAACTAAATCTCTAATGTACCTCTTGTTCTCTTGGAACAGCAACTGTGCTTTTAAGGCACAACCATTTTCCCTTACTGAATTTCCACTGTATTAACCCATAATTAAATACCAATACACATGTGCACACAGACATTAAATAATTCCTCAAATTACCATGTACCACACTTACATGTTTTCTCTGAACTAAGTTAAATACCTCAATATCTGTGTATTCAACAGAAAAGCATTTAAAAATATAAGCCTAAGAATAAATGAGAGGAAAAATAAAGACAAAATAAATTAAGGTATATATAATGATCTGTGATTTGTGCAAAACATCCAACTGCAAAGTTAAATCTCAATTAGTTTTGAGCAATGGGTAACTGTAAAAGGGGAGATAATGGCCTGAAGCAATTTTTATACTTTACAGATAAGACTGATTCTATGTCAGGGTCTAGACTGTCATATGTCACCTGCTCACAATGTTCAACAAAAAGAGTTTTGTAACATGCAAACCCCACGCAATACATTAATAATCATGTATTCCAATCTAGGAATGATATCAGAATGAAGGAAAGTTTATGCTCAGTGACTCTTGCCTTTTCTCTCTGATCACATTCCATCGATGTAACACATCACCTCACCCAAGCAACTGGTGCCTTTACTATGACTCAAGTGGCTGGGTTTTAACAGAACTGTTTAGGGAACTCTCCTCTTTTCCCAGTGTGTGACAGTGCACTTACTTTTCATATCTTATCCCACCTGGGGGTGTCAGTGCATTAATTTCAGAACGGAATAGACCAGAGTGTTTTAGTTGGAACAGGGATCATCTGCAGCTGCCTGAGCTACTCAGGGCTGAGCAAGCTGAACATATTTTCCAAATGCCTCTTCAACAATGGCAGGCCTGATTCTCTGAGCTGTTGCGATCCCTCAACAAGGAAATTCCTCCCTCAAGAGTCAACAGCAAGTACCTTGTTGTTTTCATATCAGCAAACTTGCTAATGGTGCATTCAACTACTCATGCAAGCACTGATCAATGTCCTGAAGAGCATTGCTCTAGAACTGAGCCGTGTATTTTCTTAGAATAAGATGCTTCCTCTTTCCTAACCTTTTTTCAAAGTTTTTAATGTTTGGCCCTCACTGAAAGGTTGTGTACCAACCAAACTGATGGGCAGACAGGTAGGAAATAAACACCTACCTGAGGCAACAAATTGTCACTGTCAGGGTGGTCAGGACACAAAGCAGAGACCAGAATGTCCCATTGGTGACTTGGTGGTGGCTCACCTGCCTCCAGGTGTCTTGATAAGAGAAAATCAGGTCCAGACCCCACCGTGGGTTCCACGCACCACTCTCAGCCCCACCAAAGCCATCCCCCCACTCTCCTCCCAGTGGGTCAATGGGGGCAGTCACCAGGACCCCGCATGGGCCCAGACCCACTCTGTCCTTCAGGCTGTTCTTCCACTCAGGGGGCTCCAGATGACAGAGGAGGCACAACTGACACCCACAATGGTTCCCAAAAGTCTCTCACACCTTTGCTCTGTAGCCTCCCCTGTCCAGCTCCACACAGCTCTGCCCCTTTCTCTCCTTCTCCAGTTCTGCCTGGCTCCTTCCTGTCCCTCTCACGGCCCCTGGCCCTGTCTGGCCCTGGCACCCCCTCCTGTCCCTCCCTCCTCACAGCAGGGCCAGCAGACCCCAAGGGACTCCCTCCCAGCTCACTCACTCTTCATCACACCCATGGCTGGGAGGGCAAGGCTGCTCCCAATCTTTGGTAATTAACACAGCTGCAATATATTGGGGCAAGATTGCCTTCAGCACCATCTCATCTGTCTCCCCACAAAAAAAAAAAAAAAACCAAAAAAACCACACACAAATATTTTCAAAAATCTTGTTTATTTTTTTTTTTTGCTACATTTTCTACTTCCAGGTACATGCATAATTTATCACTATCAGTAGGATCTTAAAGATTAATTATGGTAAAGAAGTTATTCAAACTCCCTGAAAAGAATACAAACCAATTTCCATGACAGTTTCAGCCAAGTGTTGCTGGGTTTGGTCACTTGAATACCAGAAGTGCTTCCAATTATTATGCAAGTACTTATTTGTACCCTCATTTCCGTGGGTAAAAACTGCAGAGAAGTCGAAGTCTATGAATTTGCCTGTCTTAATCAAGTGTCAGCGTGGCCCTCGTGCTTCTCGATTTGCCTGTGCTTCAGAACTGGGCAGTGACAGCTATTTTCAACAGGATGTTAAAAGTAAACAGTTACATTAATGCTAACAAAATAACTTTGCCAGCAATGCTGAATCACAGTGAGCATGTGGCTGTGGCTTGCATTGTGCAGAACAGTGCACAGCTGGCAGTGTTTTGTAATCCAGGTAGATGTTCAGAGAATAAATATGCATTGTATGAACGGTCTTCCAATTTGCACATTCCTAATGAACCCAATACCCTGCTCCACAAATAAAACACACCAAAAGAACAGGAGAAAAAAGTAAATAAAGGAAGTCCTGGAATAAAAGAACAGTGTAAAGGAAATCAAAGCAAACCATTACTTTCTTTTTAACAACAACAACAACAAAAAAAAAAAAAAACTCAAAAAACTACAGAAACCATTCTAACAAAACTCTACATTTGCTTCTGGATGGCAGTTAAAAATCTTATGATTTGTTTGGCTATTTTAATCCTAAACTTTCATCTCTGGGAGCAACACAGCACAAAGTATGGGTATGAGCTTATTGAAGTTCAAGTCATTGTTGAAAACAAATACCTGCTGAGCACAAGCTGCTGCAAGTGAGAACTCTATAAATTGTTTACAGAGTACCTATACTTGACAAAAAAAAAAAAAAAAAAAAGCAAACAAAATCCCCCCCCCCAAAGTAGACCAGAAATAAAACTGAATCCCAGTTTATTTTCAAATGTTTCAACTCTTTTCTAGGAAAAATTAGATTGTAAAATTGGCTGAGAACAGAGGTACAACAGCCACATTCTCTGACATCAATGGAGTTCTACAGTTGTGGAACTGGCAGTTGAAATTGCCCTCTATTAACTCAAGATATTTCTAGCTACAAACAAAGCCAAAGGGAGATTTGTCCCTTTTGTCAATATATCTGTCCCTCATTTGGGAATAGGAGTGATTAGGTTGTCTGTATTGTGGATTCCTTTAATATAAGAAATGTTTAAGAAGCATTCTCATGTCATGTTTAAATAGTGTTTCTTAACTTTACAGCACCCATTCTGGATATATGTTCTCCTGAAAGTGTTTCCCTTTTTGACTCTGAAACTCCTTGTTAACAAGGAAGGCGGCCTTGTATTTTGAGCACAGGACAAACTCCAGAGTTCAGAGCTCATTTTGAACCTTCCAAGCACCCTCACCTGTGGTCAACCAGAAATTATTTAATTTGGTGAGTGCTGATGTCAGAATTTTGTTTTGAGTGGGTTATTTTTGAGGTCTGTGTCCAGACTATCCCTGGTTTCAGGCTCTGGTTTGTGCTGCAGAGAAAATGCAGGATGTGTGGTAACTGAAGCAGACCAAGTGTGCTGGGAGGGCACCTGAAGTGGTGCTGGCAGTTCTGCTCCCAGAACCAAATTGGTCTGAGGAAACCCTTCAACACAGCTGCTGACACCTTGCATCAAATACCTCTACCTTCTATTTGGACCCGGATAAGCAAAATACTTAGGCCTGCATTGAGCTTTCCCTTGTATGTGTGTGTGCTGCACTGACCAAGATCAGTGGTCTGATATTCCCAATTTAGGTGTACATCTGGATGACTACATGTTAGGGGCACCAAATTTCAAATTTTACTTGTGGTTACACAACTATTTCCAAATGGAGTGGAGGAGACGTGTAGTATGTGACTGTGTAGATGTAGGTTATTTTAATGGTGAATGTATTTTAAAGTGAGCTATCTACAAATTATTCATGTTACTAAAACAAGCATGAATTATTTCATCATTCCCTTCAGTTAACAAAGTTTTTAATGCAAAGTCAAACCTCTCTATTAAAAAGGCTTTTAAGCAAATCTCCACCTGGCTTTGTCCCACCTCCTGGACAGTAGTCTGGAGAGTTGAACACTTTTATGTAGTTTGTGATGATAGCCACTGTGTTTCTCCTGGCCTATTTGCAAGACTCTCTTATCATCATAAGCAATGATAGGATGTTTCAATTCCTTTTCTCTCCAAATCATCTTTATAATTTATTTTTGAGAAAGCAGGAAGTCATTTTGCTTTCAACCTCGCTCTTTCTATTCTTTCTTGGCCAGTCTGTTGCCCACACCCCTCTGCAGCACTGCCAATGCCCTTCCAAGATAACGAGCACAGCGCTCCTGCATTGCAACTTTTCTCAGGCAGGGTGGATTTCAAATCCATACAGAAAAACCTCAAGTATCTGGGTAGCAGCATGATGCTGCATGCACACACCACGCCACAAAGCAGACATTATCAGGTTATTTCAGGGTTCCAGTAGATAGGAATATTGAACTGCCTCTCCTGGGACAGCTCCAAATTACAGCTGAACCAATACCTCCGAGGAATGCAGGGTTTTAATGTAGAACTCCAGTGTCAATCCATCATTCGCATTAAAGATTAAATACAAGTAAAAAAGATGAAAGTTAACTAAAAGCAATTGAAATGCATCACAATCTTTTCTCAAATATTTTGGGTATTTTTAAACCAATGGACTTCACAGAAGTAAAATGTACTTGTTGAAACAAAACAGCACAGACTGCAGAAGCCTCATTGTGCAATCTTTGTTTTCAGTGGTTTATCTCAACATAATTTCAGTAGTTTTTGCATACTTGTTTTTTTTTTTTTTTGTAGGACAAAAATAAGTATTTGTCAATAAAGAAATATTTTTAAATACTTTCAAAAGCTTAATTAAGGAAATAATATTTCCTTGAGAATCATGAAACTTTTTGGCATAGACCCCCTCAGTTACTGCAAATCTCATATTTTGTTTACTAACACTGTTTCAAACATTTGAGCATTATTTTATAGCTTTTTAGAGACTGAAATATGGTTAACAAGTGTGACTCTAAGTAAAACAATAGCAACTTATTTAATGCTAGTCACAGACCATAGAACACTTGAATATGATATAAAAATAAATCCTTTTGGGGCATTTGGGACTTAGTTGTTTCTCATATAAGACACTGTGATTTGTTAGTGAACCATGGTCAGGTCAGTGCAGTGAGGCTGTGCTAGACAGCTAGGAGAAAAAATAATTCCTATTTAAAAGCAAATTGGAGATGTCTTTGAAAAGGGTATATATAAGTGATAAATTTTAAAGAAGAAACAAAATGGTTTAGTTAAAGAAACTTTTAAAATGCATTTAAAATTGCCTCTTAAGCATTTGTGGGAATTGTGGTATAGTAATACTTGTTCTAAGGAAGACATACAAAAAAAGATTTCAAAACTTTCATTAAGATGAAAATTAGTGAAACACATTTTGTCTAGGTTGCACCTTTTGTCTAGGTTGCACCTCCTTGTCAGTAAATTGGACTGTTACAAGCATAATCCCTCTCTCTACCTCTCTAAATAAAATTGCTTTCAAACCAGAGAAAGAATTCCTCTGCCACAACAGATTTCTTTTGAGTGATTGTGTTCTTGGACTGCAAACTCTTAAGACAAAAGAAGTTTTCTAGAATACCAAAAAAGTGAAATGTATTAAAAACTCTTAATTTGAGCTTTTATATTAACTTTAAAAATCACTCAATTCTCAGAATACTTTTGATATAACACATAAGCCAAAAATCTCTCCACTAAATCAACTAGTCCAAGCAATAACATCCGTGATTGCTATTTGCTTATGAGAACTACAGTCCCAATTGCTCTGCACTTCCACAAGGGATCCTTGATTTATTCACAGCTAATTTCTTAAATGTCACAACAGCTTTATGAAAGTCTGCAGCACCAAAGGAATGACGATATTTTTTCAAAAAACTCCAAAATGAAGAATATTAACCATTAATACCACTATGAAAAGAGGTTTTAAAATCACATATTCCAGCCACATCTGCCATACATCCTGTTAATACAGGTTACCTTTCTTTTTCTCTTGTGGAAATAAACAAGACACAACTGAGCGAAGAGGTAATATATCATCTCTGCACGATATTACAACTGGGTGTGTAAAATCTCATGAGACATCACCTTTCAAATGTGTAAAATGCAAAATAAAATGCCTATAGAGGGTGGACACATGACATGTGTCTCAACAAAGAAGTCAAAGAACCTTGGGTAATGATCTCCCACTCTTATAACATCATGGAGGTGATAAAGTTCAGGTCAATTTTAGATTAATGCAGCAGAGATCTCATGGAAAAATTAATCCCAACAAGAGGAACAGTCAGGCAGGCTGACACTTGTAATTGCCACTCAGGAAAATGACAAATCCACCTGCCTGCCTATTTCCCAGGCTCCTGTCTCTGCTCAGTTTCTCCTGCTGCCTTTTGTACATAGCTCACCCTCGATGACAGGCAGAGACTGACCAAGGGAGTTGGTTGGCTCAGGAAGTCCAAGGTAAGCAGGGAAGAACAGGCAACTTCATAAACAAAGTTATTTTGCCCATTTAGGGATTTGGATCATGAGTAGGATCACGCCGGGCTCTGAAAGCCAAAGCTGAAATGTTGGATTCTAGGTGGGGAAAATATATCCCAAGACATAGGTTTAATTTTTTTTTTTTCCATTAGAATTTTTATTATTCTAAAGGTCATTTCACAACTACATAACTAATGAGAAAGGATATATTCTTTGAGTCATCTGGGATCTGCCACAGAGCATTTGACCAAAGGTGTGTAGCTACTGAACTATGACATTCCAGAGAGATGAGGGGCTGCAGTTACAGCTCATATCAAATCTCGTGTGGCAGTTCATATTTGCCAATATACCTTTCAGGCTAAAAAGATGTGATTTCCTCCCAGGTGGTTTCACAAGTAGCTTTCATCAAAAGTTTGTTTAAATCTGGCATGGCAAAGGTTTGCAGCCAAGACACAGAGGTTTTCTTTATGAGACATAAATGTTTTAGTTTTCCCTGGGTACTAATATGAAGCCTAAGTAAGTATTTCTGAGTTTATTTCTGCAGAACTCCAGAAAGAATGAAAAGGAAAAGAGGGCACACATCTATGATTTGCCTGCTAACACACACATCTCTGATACTGTGCTCCCTCTGGTCATTTTTGAGTGTTTTGCCACTTAAAAATAGACATATTCAAAATGAAGCATACCCCACAGAAGCTAGAATGTACTATTCTGCTGTGTTGTATAAATAGTCAATTAAATGCACTGTCAGTTCAGCATGTCGAGCATTTGTAATTTGACACTTAGCTGTAGTTTAAAAACTATTCTGTATCAAAACCAGCAGTAGTTCAAAATCGTTACTGTAAATTGTTTCCTGCCATATTAGGAAAAACCCATGCTTTCTACTCCCAATCTCTGTTCAAAGTAACCCTCAGTACCCATTTTCTTCTATTTCTCCACTAATTTTTTTTCATCTGTTTTGATACATCTCGTTTAAGGATCTTGAAACTATAATGGCTTCTTTTGATTCCACTTAGACATTTTTTAGTCTGTAGTGTGGCAGTCTTCTCATCCTGCTGGAAACCTTTTCGAAGAAACATGCCCAACACTACCTGCAGGACCTTACCACATTCTGGTGCTGATGGAATGGAGCAAGAGTGTTGGATTAAAACTCACCCTGTGCTCTCAGGCTCTGAGATTCTCCACGTGGCAAATGTGAGTAGAAGGGACCTTGGTGATCTTTGCAGCTCCCGTGGCCTGCGCTGAGGGATGGGGAAGTGTTGTGTGGTTGAATATTTGGTTGAATGTTGCTCATTCAACACCCTTTTGTCACCATTTTGGTGAATATCCCATTCTCATATTATACTAAAATCTTAGCAGAACTAAAAAAAAAATTTCTGCTTATGCTTACCAGGCGGGTTTCATCCAAATTTTACAGTTATAATTAAAAACTACATTTTCATTAAGAAAATTATGAATTGCAATAAAGTGCAAGGAACATGCAAAATGAATAATTAACATTGTATAGACTTCAGCATCTTAATGAAGATTAAATAATACATATATTCAAAGTGGATTAGCACATCCACTGAAAGCTGTTCTGTGCTCAGTAGGGGAGCCTGCGCACTCACAAAATAATGTTTTATGAGGAGTATTCTAGCAACATTAAGCATAAGGTTGTCATATATAGAATGATTAATGTTTTATATAAAAGAAGTTGTAATTCCAGTGAATGAAGTCATTTCATCTCCCTGCTGCTTCTACCTTTAGGAATATGCTGTAAATGAAAAGTGGCTCAATGTGAAGTCTAGTTAAATAGAATATGAATCCTGTTTTTCAAAGTTAATGAGACTTGGAAACCCGCATTTAAAAAAATGTTGTGATTTTAAATCACAAATTTCATTAAGATTTGCATACACCACCTACATTCTTGTTTTATTAAGACTCCCACTTCCTTAGCTATGTAGGACAGGATGTCACCTTGTTTTTCCTCATCTTTGTGTGCAGCCTGTCCACCACTTAGAGCTCATTCTTTGTAATGGGGAGGATTGCTTAAGAGATCCTGCCTTAAGGGAAGGCAGGTGAACAATGAATCTGCAGAAATGCTCAGATGGAACAGCTCTGGGAAAAGGAACTCCTTGGCTACTGCTGATGAAGTCATTTTGTCAAGGCTGAGTACGTACAGATTGCTGGGGTATTGTCTCTCAGCAGTGAAATGTCCATCTGCAGAAGGGGTGCTGACAAGTTGCCAGCTGCTCCAAGCTGACGGATCAGAGGAGGAATGGACTGTAATTTCCTCCTGAGGAGAACAGATGATGGCAAGGTTAAATCACAGCGACGTAGGGAAGTGACAGGAATGTCAGATGGAGATAAGGCAATCTATGTATTGGTGCTTCCTGTTTTAGATCTGTTTCATCTAAAGAAGTAGCTTCTCTCCAGAGAACACTGATTTCAAACTGGGAAACTCAGGTCAAATGTGGTGGACAGAAGATTGTAAGTGCTCAATGCCAATACCTTTTGACTAAAGAGATTTTGGTTGTAAAGCCACAGAAAAGGAGATAACTCATTTTAACTCATTTTACACAACAAGTTACTAAATGATTTGACAGGAGCAGGCTGTGGGGCTGGGGCAGGCTCTTCAGGAGGAGATTCAGCAGCACAAGATTGAGCCCTGGTGCAGCACACAAGTGATTCTTCAGACAAAAGCTGCAGTCCCTCCTCTCTTGTCAGTGGTATCCTACACCTGAGAGGGGCTGGCTGGGATCCTTGTTGAGCCCCTGCCCAAACACAAACAATTTTCACTCTTGTCACTGCCCTCACTGTAACCTCTGTGGACCTGACACAGCCAGGGCTCCCCTGTGCTCCTCATGGCAGAATAACCAACTCTTAGAGTTGGTTAGGGTTGGCAGAGTAGCCTGCACCCAACTATATTTTCCTTTAAATGGAGAAAGTATTGAAAATTTTTGATAATATTAAGAATATTCAAATAAATCTTTTCTTCTTTTTCCCCACAAAAATGAAATGGAAATTATTTTCCGTTTCTATTCGGAATTTACAGCAGTGCCTCTAAAACATTTTTGGAAAACTTCCACACCTGCTTAACCACATGAGAGGATGCAGTTCCTGAGGAGCTGTTTTCTCATTTACATGCAGTTGGATTTCACAGAAACACAGTTTTCAGTCCTCCAGTGAAATGAATCTTTTTCCTGATGGTAGTAAAGAAAGTCTATGCAAATATAAACAGATTAGAAGCTGAATTGTACAGTCCCAATTTTTAAAATATATTTGATGTAGTAAAATCTTGGCAAGATGCATGTTGCTACTGTCAACAGAAAAGAACCAGCTTTTTGGCTCCCACACTAGCTGGAACCCCTGTGTTAGTAAAAAAGGGGGAACAAGGCACAGACCCAAGAATCAGTTGGTTTGCAGGTTTTATTAGGTCTCATTAAAAAAAAATAAAATCACTGTTTATGATGTGGACGACTGTTTTACTGCTTCATGTTGCATTTGCCTGCACGTGCCTGCTGGCCCCAGCCTTCTCACCAATGTGAGCTTCATGTCTGGGCCCTGGCAGGGATTCATACAGCTGGAATATTGCCTGTGATGAAGGACCCTAATCCTGCATGAAAAACAAATGTATTTTCATGCTAAGGCAGGCCAGGCTCGGAGTGGTGTTTGGGATGGAGGATGGAGGGAGGAGGCAGGGCAGGGGGGTTAGGTGAATCCTTGGAGTGTAATTCTGTGAAAGCAGGGAGGCAGGAGCTGCTGCTGGCACACAGGCAGGAAAGCTGGACCCAGTGAAAGCTGTCACACCAGGAGCTCTGTGGGGTGGTGGCTCGTGGCTGGTCCCTGAGCAGTCACACCCTGAGGGTGCTGGAGTCCAGGGCATGTGGAACATCCCTTGAGCTGCCCTGGGGGGTCCGGGACCCTGGCTGGGACCCCAGGAAAGCATTGCCTTTGACCTTAGTCCATGGGAAAAGCTCCCAATGCTCAGAGATGAACTAAAAGCAACAAAGATTCAAAATAAATAGTAGTTTAGTTTGTCACAGGGTGAAAATTTGTAGTTTTGGGTTTTCTTAGAATGGAG